>JAECUM010003122.1:0-23223 GCA_016617855.1 Megalonaias nervosa | reverse complement strand
GGACAAAATGTTCCATTTACCAAAGGGAAAGTCACAGTGAAACTCCATTTTCGAAAACGATTACTCTAACCCTTTGTCAGTCATGTATGCTGTGTACCAAGGAGTCGCTCGACAAAGAGGACATGGCTTAGGTGATATGCTAAAATCAGCCTTTTTTACAGTGGCTCCCGTTTTGAAACCGATGGTGACACGGGGATTTCACGCCTTGAAAGATGCCGCGTTGACGCAAGGTAAAGAATTTATCCAATATGTCATCATTGACAAACAAAATCCCAAAGAATCTTTCTTGAGAGCAGGCAAAAACGTCTTGCTTCAAACGGGTAAAGACATTTTGGGCCTGCGAGAAACTCCAATAAATGCCCTGGGCGATGCCGAGTCAGGCATTCCTGCTTCCCTGACGCGACAGCAAGGACAAGGCAGAAAAAGACGACGAAGACACCCCTTCAGAGGATTTCACACCCCTAGAGCTAGAAAGACTAAGAAAAGAAAAACGGTCCAAGAGTTAGACGTTTTTGATTATTAAATCAGAGAAAATGATGCACCGAGAGTTTTGCGCTTGTTCTAAGTCGGAACTGGATCTGTTTGCCATGCCACCCACCATGATGACGATGCAAGAATCCCAATGGGTCGAATTTCATCCCGTCTCCTCTTTGACGGATTCAGCTCCCATCGAGTTTGAAATCAATGGACAACCCGAAGATTACATCGATCTGAATAGCAGTTACTTGAACCTAAAACTCAAAGTGATGAAAACCGACAACACCAATCCAGGTGCCGATGCCAGAGTAGCTCCCGTCAACAATTTCATGCATTCCTTGTTCAGCGAAGTGGATTTGCACTTGAATAACAAACTAGTCAGCAGCAGTATGGATGCTTAGCCTTACCGAGCGTACCTGGAAAATCTCTTGACGTACAGAAAAAAGGCCAAGAACACTCATCTGGATGTTTGCGTGGTATGGAAACCTGACACCGCAGATGAAGACACGTTTAACGACACAGCCCTGACAGCCGATGATAATGTTCACAATGTTTGTTTTAACGATCGTCGAAAGAAAATCCTCCAAGGTCGTAGTTTAGAACTGATGGATCGTTTGCATTTGGACATGTGGTTGCAAGACAAGTATTTGCTCCACGGAGTGGATATTCGCCTGAGACTCAATCGCAGCAGTGTCTCTTTCCATTTGATGGCTCATGCCAACGAGTACAAAACCATCATCCAAGAAACCAGACTTTACGTGCGCCGCGTAGAAGTGTTATCTAAAGCGGAAAACGACATCAGTCACACATTGAGCAGATCGAACGCCAAGTATCCGATACGACGTGTAGAAGTGAAAACGTTCACCATTGTTGCTGGACACTGATCCAAGATCGAAGATCATCTGTTCCAAGGACAGTTACCCAAACGTTTAATCGTTGGCATCGTCAGTAATGCAGCCCTCAACGGAACCCACGATCAAAATCCTTTCCAGTTTAAGCACTACAGAGTGTCCAATATCGAAGTCAGTCGCGATGGCAAGAGCTTGTGTACCAGACCCTTCGAACCTAACTTTGCCTAGAAGAATTACTTGAGATCGTACTTGTCCCTGTACGAATCTACCGGACAACTAGGAACGAACACCAGTCACGGTATTTCGTACAAAGATTATGTAGGAGGTAACACTTTGTGGGCCTTTGATTTCACTCCAGACCAAGGCAGAGACGAGGGACATTTCCAACCTATAAAATCTGGTCAACTGCGTGAGGAACATCAGTTTGCAGAAGTTCTCACCGAGACGGTCAACGTCATCTTGTATGCCGAATTCGACAATACCATTGAAATCAACAGTTTGAGAGAAGTCATTCTAGACTATTAGAAACAATGGAAGACTCCTATCCCTCATTGAACAGTAGAGAATCTTTGGAAATGGAATGGGAGGATAGCGTGAAAACAGAACCTCAAGACCAAAACAAAGAGGACGAGGTAGTAGTCAAGTCCAGATTGCCAGAACAAGAACAACATTTATTGTCCTGTTTTGCTAAACACCTGGCGGATAAATTTACGGAATTGAGTAAGAAAGATTTTTATTGATGTCAAAACGATCATCCCAGTCAAATTCAACACGATAAATGTTTGATGATGAGAGAAAAAGAAAAAGTTTACGAGTATCTGGACGAATCTTGAAGTCTCATCTCGGAAGAAGCAATGTTGCATGAGTGGTATAAAGGCTTGCGTGATCATTCCTGCCCTCCACTGACTACTCTGGAGATCTATCGCATCGAAGATCTCTTAGCCCAGAGCTGGGAGACAAGGCGATGAAACGGCTACTTGACAGAGTGTTTAAAAAAAAAGTCAGAATTGTATTGATGTCTTATTATTACCTGTGATAAAAAACAACGGAAGAAAAAAATGGATACCTGGGAACTTTATTACCTTTTGAACAACAGTTCGTATTCTGCTTCTTGGAATCCTGTCGTGTGCGCTAAAGATGAACAACCTCATCGCAAACCTCAAGACCATCAAGCTTATGTCATCAACACGGACGACAGTCATCTCCCAGGAACTCACTGGGTTGCCGTCTACTTCATTCAAGAGGATTGTGTGGAATATTTTGATTCGTAGGGATTACCCCTTTGGAAGACGATATCATTGACTTGATGAGAAGAAATGCCAGACGACACGATACAATAATGTGAAATTACAAAGCACAGATTCCATGGTGTGTGGACAATATTGTGTGTATTTTCTTCATCAACGCAGTCTTGGATATCCTTTAGAACATTTAGTGACTTATTTTGATAGTAACTCTTCTAGAAACGATGAGAAAGTAGATGGATGGTTTTGTGACCATTATGGCTATCTTTTGTCTTTAGCTAGGAAACGTAGTGTACGTCAATGGCCTCATGACTTCCATCAATGGAAATCTCACATGATTTCACAACGTTGTCAACCTTGTCAAAAATAATTTGTTTGATGTTATTGTTACTTTTTAATTGTTAGTAGTTGATTGTTTGTTTGAATAAAAAATGCTGTGTTTTGAAAAGAATGTATCTGTCATTTGTTTTCAAAAAAAGAATGTGAATATATGCTCTTTGACTTTCTCTCTATCCCTCACCATGACATTCGCTATCATAGCGTTCCGACCCAAACAAAAAAAAAAACCTAGTAGAGATGTTTTTTATCGCGTCCGCGTTTGAACCATATAAAGCGGGTTGGTCTCCAGTCTGGCCATCCACTGTTGACTCGTCAACCTATGAAGATGCCTTCCAGACTAGCTAAGCTGAACGAAGCTTGCGTCAATTTACATCGTGTCAGGCTAAACCTGATACCGAGGCCTGAAGAGATAGAGAATGCCAGGATGTTAGCAATAGCCCAAGACCTGATAGAAGAGGTCTTCAGAGAGGAAATCAAGAAAGAACAAGAAGAATGGACAGAGAAGTACAGACTTCAGAAGCAGAGAGAACAGCAACAACAACATCAGCAGCAACAGCAGCAGCAGCAGCAATAACTAGACAGAGATTTTGTTGATTGTCGTGTGGACACCAAAGAGTTCTCCTTCTCTTATCGCTGAAGCACTCCTTATCGTATGGGAAAGCCTACCACCAGACGGGGACGCAATCTTAGACAGTAAAAAAAAAAAAGATTGCCATCACTCCTCGTCAACAAAAAACAGTCCTTCTCAGGGCTACCCCAATACTCTAGAAAAGACACACTAATTCAATTGGCAAAAAAAAAAATTTTGTGTATTTGTATTTTTGAAAAAAAATAGAAGTGTGTCCATAAGTACTTACTTTCTCTGTCTTGTCAGATAATGTATGTCTGCGTTTGTCAGTAAAAAAAGTCAACGTGAGTGTTTCTTTTAGGTTCGTGCTTTGCCAATTTGTGTGAATGTAGAGTAGTGTGACTATAAACACTATCTCCTTTACTGATATATTTGAGTGTGTGTGTGTGTGTGTGTGTGTGTGTGTGTGTGTGTGTTATTCGTTCGCGTAGTTTTGTGTGGATAGTAGGTATGGTGTGTTTTATGCGTTCTCGTTTGTTTGTGTGGATAGTATATATGGTGTGTTTTATGCATTCTCGTTCGTTGGTGTGGATAGTATATATGGTGTGTTTTATGCGTTCCTGTTCTTTTGTGTGCATAGTTGATATTGGGTTTTTTTATGCGTTCGCTTTCGTTGTGTGGATAGTAGGTATGGTGTGTTTTATGCATTCTCGTCCGTTTGTGTGGATAGTATGTATGTGTATGTTTTATGCATTCTCGTTCGTTGGTGTGGATTGTAGGTATGGTGTGTTTTATTCATTCTCGTCCGTTTGTGGGGATAGTATATATGGTGCGTTTTATGCATTCTCGTTCATTTGTGTGGATAGTGTGTATGGTGTGTTTCATGCATTCTCGTCCGTTTGTGTGGATAGTATATATGTGTATTTTATGCATTCCCGTTCGTTTGTGTGGATAGTATATGTGAGTTTTATGCATTCACGTTCGTTGGTGTAGATAGTAGATATTGGTTTTTTTTTTCTCCCTTTCTTTTGTGTGTATTGGTCTTTGTCCCTATAAATCTCCCTTTATCCATATCAGATTCATTTCACGTACCTACTTACCTACAGTATCGCGTATTCAGGTCAGCAATTTCAGTGACGTCACTGAAGCTAGAACATTTGAGGCTATAAATATAGACTTGGGATGTTACACAAGTTGTAGCTATAAATAGATACATGAGTGTTTACTCACGATCGTCACACAAGTTGAGACTATAAATAGTTACTAGGTTTATCCATTTTAGTCTAAACCAATGTAACCTAATGTTCAGGGACATGTTCAATCTCCGTTAAATTCTTGGACAATTTAGTAACTTTAGCATTACTTTTAGTCACATCCTTTGGCATTGGTGTTTTCCTTGATTATAGCTATTTATAGCACCATTACAGTAATGCAAATTTATGAACACCGTCAACATAATTTCGGGTCTAGGTAATGCTTTATATATAAATCTCGGGCTTGTATTAGTATATGTCTGTCTCTGTCTCTATTGTTATTGTCCCTCCCTAAAGTGGCTGCGTGTATTTTGGTCTGTTGCTTGCTACATTGTTGCAAGTGTCCAGTACCGTGACGTCACCCTGCCTGTTCCATTCCTATAGGGATACAACATTCCCATTGAGGCTTTAATACACCAGGGTGATATTTTGAGGCTATAAATCTTGAGGCTACGGTACAATCCCCGAAAATTAACATTACGGTCTACCTTAGGCCACGGTGCCCCCATATATTACTGACGAAGATGGACTCAGTGATGTTGTTCAGGGCCTATTCAGAAGGATAGCCGCAAAAGCAATACCGATTGCAAAACAATTATCAATGAAAGCTATTGACGTTGTTCGTGATAAAGGTATTGGTGCTGCTGTTGATGTTGCTAGCAAAGCATTCTCAGCAATCAAGGATAGACTAGCACGATTGATATGTAGGCGGCAGCCAGCGTTGAGCATTATATATGACAATATTATTTTCTTGTCACTGATCTAATTGCATCAATCATCAACGATTTCATGAATAGGGGACCGATAATCATTAATATCCATGATACCTCCTGTAAATAATCTCTGACAAATAGCAGCTGCTTCATTAATGATTTCTGGGGAATTATTCCCGGCTCGTTTTCCGCCAATCAGAGTTTCTAGTCGTTCAACATCGGCAAGGACGTTATTGGGGGATGGAGTAATAAGACCACTTCCCCTGGTACCTGTGCCAGGAGTGGCAATACCACTTCCAGTGGCACCGGGAGAGTCAGAACTTGCATCTTGTCATTCTTCCCCTACCTCATCTTTTGTTTTGCCTGCTTTATTCTTCCCTGCTTTTGAGGTTAATTTCCTTTCTGTTTTTGCTTTTTCAAGTTTCTACTTCATTTCTTCTTCTTTTTGTTTCCTTTCTTGCTTTGCTCGTTCAATATACTCTTTCACTGCCTGGTTAAAAATATCAAAATTATTAACATCTTCATCAGATCTGATCTGCGGAGTATCAGTAGCGATGCGATATATATCCCTGACCCAATCGCTATATTTCAGATTATCAAGATATTCGGGTTTAACATATTTCTTTCTATTATGATATCCAAGCGAAGCAATATTAATTATTCGATCTGGGTTTTTGATAGCGGCAATACCTTCAGGCGTAAATTTATCTATTGTCTTGGTTTTGGTCTTTGGTGGTTCAGGTTGTGGTTGAACTTCAGGTTGTGGTTGAGGAGGTTTCCGGGGTGGTGGTCTAGTTGCTCGAAGACGGCCAGCAATATCAACAGGTAATGTCTCAAGAGCTTTTTGTGCTGCCTCAGTTGCTGTAACACTTTTTTTTGTGGTTCGACAATTAGTTTAAGTAAATGTTCTGTACCTTCTGTAAATTCCATCTGAGACTCCTGACGCGCTAGTAGTTGTTGCTTGACAGAATTACGGACGGGGAGATAGTCGCTGTCGAGCTAGTTTCGATGTATGAAATTCCATGGTTAGTGTTATTATTGATATATATTATTGATATAATAATTTAATTACGCCACAAAGCAGCAGGGAGGGTGACGACCAAAAGTGAGGGTCCGGGTAGGTAAACGAGAACGCAAAAACAGAAGCGTCAAAGATAAAATAACCCAATGAGAGAGAGATCTCTGTCGGTTAGAGGCTTCGGTTTAGCATTATTGACCTTGTGTTTTCGTAGCAAGCTTTATTTTCAAAAAAGGACTTCTTTAAAAAGTGGTCTGTTGACCCTCCCTGTTGCAACTTCATAAAAAGTCGCAATATTGATACAATGCTCAATTCACTAATCATGCTCTTTCTGGTACTGGAGACCTGTATGATTGCAATTTATCATGCTTTGTGCTGAGAATTGCTACCTTTTCTGCATGGTTGAAGCTATTCTGAACAATTTCCGTTCTTTCCGATACGAGTTTAATTCTTTTTAACATGCGATGGAAAAGGTCGAACGTTCACCTCACTTGTATTATCATCTCTAGTTAAAGCTTGGGCAAGTCGGCAGGCTATATTTTTTGGTCAACAGGTCGGTTACTACTTTAATAAAGTTGTAACTACTTATTAATGTTCGAGTCTCCGGTTCGGCCACGGTGGGTATGTGAGAAAGCTTGCCAATAGCTTCTCGTGGGTCGGTGGTAGTATAGTGGGGTAGTCTATGGACAATGGGAATTAGCATTACGGGACTCCAATATCGAATATTCGGACAAGATTTATACGGACAAAATATCACCCTGGGGTAGTTTATGGACAATGGGAATTTTGTATTGTGACTAGCACACCCTTGCGTAGTATAGGGACAATGGGAATTTTGTATAGCGAGTAGCACACCCTGGGTCTGTATACGGACAATGGGAAAATACATTACAGACACACACACACCCGGGATAGTATAGCCTCAAGATTTATAGGCTCAAAATATCACCCTGGGATAGTATAGCCTCAATGGGAATTTTGTACAGGGACAATAGGAATGGAACAGGTAGGGTGACGTCACGGTACTGGACACTTGCAACAATGTAGCAAGTACTATGACGTCATTTCTATATAAAGTTTGAATCATTCGCGTCCGTATTTGTGGATAGTATATAGCAAGTACCGTGACGTCATGCCAGCTGTGTCATTTCTATACAAAGTTTGAATCATTCGCGTTCGTGTCAGTGAATAGTATAGAGCAAGTACCGTGACGTCATGCTACCTGTGTCATTTCTATATAAAGTTTGAATCATTCGCGTTCGTGTCAGTGAACAGTATATAGCAAGTACCGTGACGTCATGCCACCTGTGTCATTTCTATATAAAGTTTGAATCATTCGCATCCGTATTTGTGGATAGTATATAGCAAGTACCGTGACGTCATGCCACATGTGTCATTTCTATACAAAGTTTGAATCATTCGCGTTCGTGTCAGTGAATAGTATAGAGCAAGTACCGTGACGTCATGCTACCTGTGTCATTTCTATATAAAGTTTGAATTATTCGCGTTCGTGTCAGTGAACAGTATATAGCAAGTACCGTGACGTCATGCCACCTGTGTCATTTCTATATAAAGTTTGAATCATTCGCATCCGTATTTGTGGATAGTATATAGCAAGTACCGTGACGTCATGCCACATGTGTCATTTCTATACAAAGTTTGAATCATTCGCGTTCGTGT
The DNA here is from genome assembly GCA_016617855.1 of Megalonaias nervosa. Taxonomy (NCBI): domain Eukaryota; kingdom Metazoa; phylum Mollusca; class Bivalvia; order Unionida; family Unionidae; genus Megalonaias; species Megalonaias nervosa. The sequence continues at coordinate 15,080 of JAECUM010003122.1, read as the reverse complement.
CATTGAACAGTATATAGCAAGTACCGTGACGTCATGCCACATGTGTCATTTCTATACAAAGTTTGAATCATTCGCGTTCGTGTCAGTGAATTGTATATAGCAAGTACCGTGACGTCATGCTACCTGTGTCATTTCTATATAAAGTTTGAATCATTCGCGTTCGTGTCAGTGAACAGTATATAGCAAGTACCGTGACGTCATGCCACATGTGTCATTTCTATACAAAGTTTGAATCATTCGCGTTCGTGTCAGTGAATAGTATATAGCAAGTACCGTGACGTCATGCTACCTGTGTCATTTCTATACAAAGTATGAATCATTCGCGTTCGTGTCAGTGAATAGTATATAGCAAGTACGGTGACGTCATTCCACCTGTGTCATTTCTATACAAAGTTTGAATCATTCGCGTTCGTGTTTGTGGATATTATAATATTATACCCAAATTATACAACTGACTAAAAAAATTCAGATAAGAGAATAATGTTTTTTATAGCCTCACGTAGATAGTAATGTTAAATTTGGTCGTTTTGCACTATAGCCTCAAAATGTATAGCCTCACATCGACCGTAATGTTAAAAACAGGTTCCAGCACTATGGCCCCAAAATTTATAGCCTCACGTAGACTTCTATGTTAAATTTGGTCGTTTGCACTATAGCCTCAAGATTTATAGCCTCACGTAGACTTCTACGTTAAATTTGGTCGTTTGCACTATAGCCTCAAGATTTATAGCCTCACGTACACTTCTATGTTAAATTTGGTCGTTGCACTATAGCCTCAAGATTTATAGTCTCACGTAGACCGTAATGTTAATTTTGGTCAGTTTGTGTGACGATCGTGAATAAACACTAATGTATCTATTTATAGCTACAACCTGTGGAAAACCCAAGTCTATATTTATATTTTTGTATGTTAATTAGTTAGTTTATTTTATTATAAAATTAAAGTAGATATTATGATTCTACAATTCGGCATTTGTATTTTATTATGTTAATATAATTTGTTTTTATATATGGAGAATGTAGAATGTAGAATTGGAAGAAAAGTATTTACATTTTGTAATGTTTAATTATATGTTGCCGGAAAGTTCCGAGGAGTTAAGTTAAGTTATGATAACGAAGGTCCGGAAGACAATTGTGTTTATCACAATTGGAAAGAAAGAAAAAGGAAAAGCATGGGAACAATAGGAATGGAACAGGTAGGGTGTCGTCACGGTACTGGACACTTGCAACAATGTAGCAAGTACCGTGACGTCATGCCACCTGTTTCATTTCTATACAAAGTTTGAATCATTCGCGTCCGTGTCTGTGGATATTATAATATTCTACCCAAATTATACAACTGACTTACAAAAAATTTAGGTAAGAGAATAATGTTTTTGTGAGTTAAACATAAATTATACAACTAAAATGTGGATAGTATATATAGTGTGTGTTTTGTATGCGTTCGCGTACGTTTGTGTGGATAGTAGATATGGTGTGTGTTTTGTATGCGTTCGCGTACGTTTGTGTGGATAGTATAGTGTGTTGTATGCATTCGCGTTTGTTTGGGTAGATATTATAGTGTGTGTTTTTTTTCTTCTCTTCCCGTTTTGTGTGGATAATATAATGTGTGTGTTTTTATGCGTTCGCGTCCGTTTCTGTGGATAGCAAATATGGTATGTTTTTCTTCTCTTCCCGTTAGTGTGGATAGTATATATATATATATATATATATATATATATATATATATATATATATATATATATGTGTGTGTGTGTGTGTGTGTGTGTGTGTGTGTGTGTGTGTGTGTTTAATGCATTCGCGTTCATTTGTGTGGATAGTAAACATGTTATATTTTATGCGTTCTCATTCTTGTGTGTGGATAGTAGATATGGGTGTGTTTTATGCGTTCTCGTTCGTGTGTGTGGATAGTACAGTATGTTTTATGCGTTCGTGTGCGTTTGTTTGGATAGTATATGTGGTGTGTTTTGTGCATTCTCATCCGTTTGTGTGGATAGTAGATGTGTGTGGATAGTATAGTGTGTTTATGCGTTCTCGTACGTTTGTGTGTATAGTATATATGTGTGTTTTATGCATTCTCGTTAGCTTCTTTGGATAGTAAGTATGGTGTGTTTATGCGTTCGCGTCCGTTTGTGTGATAATAAGTATGGTGTGTTTTATGCGTTCACGTTCGTTTGTGTGAATAGCAGATATGGGTGTGTTTTATGCGTTCACGTTCCTTTGTGTGAATAGTAAATATGGGTGTGTTTTGTGCGTTTGCGTTCCTTTGTGCGAATAGTAAATATGGGTGTGTTTTTTTTCTCTTCCCTCGTTTTTGTGGATAGTATATATGTGTATATTTTATGCGTTCTCGTCCGTTTGTTTGGATAGTATATGTATAAGTGTTTTAAGCTTTCTTATTCGTTTGTGTGGATAGTACATATTGTTTTTTTCTCCCTTTCTTTTGTCTGTGTATTGGTCTTTGTCGCTATAAAACTGCCTTTATCCATATCAAATTCATTTCACCTACCTACTTACCTACCTACCTACAGTATCGCATATTCAGGTGGGCCAGTTCAGTGACGTCACTGAAGCTAGAAATTTTCCGGCCATAAATATAGACTTGGGTTTTCCACAGGTTGTAGCTATAAATAGATACTAGGTCTGAATGAAAAATGTGATTCGCGTTCGTGTTCGGCTGTTGCCATTATTCCCCTAGTGTTGAGTAAAGTGACGTGATTGAAGCTGGAACGTTTGAGACTATAAATATAGACTTGGGTTTTCCACAGGTTGCAGCTATAAATAGATACTATGTCTAATTGAAAAATGTGATTCGCTTCCGTGTTCGTCTGTTGCCATTATTCCCCTAGTGTTGAGTAAAGTGACGTCATTGAAGCTGGAACGTTTGAGACTATAAATATCGACTTGGGTTTTCCACAGGTTGTAGCTATAAATAGATACTAGGTCTAAACGAAAACTGTGATTCGCGTTCGTGTTCGGCTGTTGCCATTATTCCCCTAGTGTTGAGTAAAGTGACGTCATTGATGACGGAAAGTTTGTAACTATAAATATAGACTTGGGTTTTCCACAGGTTGTAGCTATAAATAGATACATTAATGTTTATTCATGATCGTCACAGAAGTTGAGACAATAAATAATTACTAGGTTTATTCATTTTAGTCTAAACCAATGTAACCTAATGTTCCGGGACATGTTTAGTCTCCGTTAAATTCTGGGACAATTTAATAACTTTAGCATTACTTTTAGTCACATCCTTTTGGCATTGGTCTTTTCCTTGATTATAGCTATTTATAGCACCATTACAGTAATGCAAATTTATGAACACCGCCAACATAATTTCAGGTCTAGGTAACGCTTTATATATAAATCTCAGACTTGTATTAGTATATGTCTGTCTCTGTTGTGTTTGTTTCTACCTAGTGTGTGTGTGATTTAGATTTTTAACGTAGCTTTAAGAATTTTTCAGTCATTTCGCTACGATGTATGCAGTGTGACAGTTTATAGTGATGTCTAGCACTGGGGCATCATGCCGCAGACATGTAGCATGATGTCCCACCCAGTCACATTATCCTGACACCAAGCCGACCACTCCTAACACTAACCTCTTAATGCTGAACGTCAAGCGAGGCAGCTGTTAGTACCATTTTTTAAAAAAGTCTTTGGTATTACTCGGCCGGGGTTCGAACCCGCGACCTCCCGCATCCGAGGCGGACGCTCTAACCACTAGGCCACTGGATGTTTCTACCTAGAGTGGTAGCCACGCGTATTCAGATCGGCCACTTGCTACATTGTTACAAGTGTCCAGTACCGTGACGTCACCCTACCTGTTCCATTCCTATTGTCGCTCTACAGTCCCAATCTTATATATAGTGTTCTATAAAATGTGAGGCTATATTGCCCCCAATCTTAATCTATAATACGTATACGGTCTATAAAATTTGAGGCTATAGTTCAAACGACCAAATTTAACGTTATGGTCTACGTGAGGCTATAAATTATAAGGCTACGGTACAACTGACCAAAATTAACATTACGGTCTACGTGAGGCTATAAATCTTGAGGCTATAGTGCAACGACCAAATTTAACGTAGAAGTCTACGTGAGGCTATAAATCTTGAGGCTATAGTGCAAACGACCAAGTTTAACACAGAAGTCTACGTGAGACTATAAATCTTGAGGCTATAGTGCAAACGACCAAATTTAACATAGAAGTCTACGTGAGGCTATAAATTTTGGGGCCATAGTGCTGGAACCTGTTTTTAACATTACGGTCTATGTGAGGCTATAGATTTTGAGGCTATAGTGCAAACGAGCAAATTTAACATTACTATCTACGTGAGGCTATAAAACACGTTATTCTCTTATCTAAATTTTTTTAGTCAGTTGTATAATTTGGGTATAATATTATAATATCCACAAACACGAACGGGAATGATTCAAACTTTGTATAGAAATGACACAGGTGGAATGACGTCACCGTACTTGCTATATACTATTCACTGACACGAACGCGAATGATTCAAACTTTATATAGAAATGACACAGGTGGAATGACGTCACCGTACTTGCTATATACTTTAACTGACACGAACGCGAATGATTCATACTTTGTATAGAAATGACACATGTGGCATGACGTCACGGTACTTGCTATATACTGTTCAATGACACTAACGCGAATGATTCAAACTTTATATAGAAATGACACAGGTGGCATGACGTCACGGTACTTGCTATATACTATCCACAAATACGGACGCGAATGATTCAAACTTTATATAGAAATGACACAGCTGGCATGATGTCACGGTACTTGCTACATTGTTGCAAGTGTCCAGTACCGTGACGTCACCCTACCTCTTCCATTCCTATTGTCACTATACAAAATTCCCATTGAGGCTATACTATCCCAGGGTGATATTTTGAGTCTATAAATCTTGAGGCTATACTTTCTCACCCATGCGACAGAGGAATCTAGCTGTTTTGCTAACCTTGCTTTTCTTGTCTCAGTCCAGTCATCTCAGTCAAGGTGTCCCCGCGCTAGGGACTACTTTTAAAAAAATAAACCTTTGTTGTCTTCTGCTATGCCTGATGTAGTTGTTCTAAAATCAAACAACAACAACAACAACAAACAAATATATAACAAAACAACGTAGTAACTTAAGGACTCTCCATTTTTGAGAAAACACCATACAAAACATTTCGAGAGAGACAGACACATACACGCACACGATGTTGGTATTACGATAGTTCGTTCCACACAGCATAGTCAGTTTTATCCTATCTGCAAGACTGACTCAGTACATTTTCAGGTCAGCGTTATTAAATGTAGCTAAAGCTACCTAACTAGTTTTAAATACTTCGTGTGAAACAAATTATATACTGTTAGCTACATTTAATGACGCTGACCTGAAAAATTGACTGTGCTACAGATATGATAAAATTCTCAATGCTGTGTGAAATGAACTGTGACAGAAAACACTGATCTATGCACATAGCCTATAGACCTATACACTTCATAGTATTCAAACGCTATTAACAACTACAGAAAACTTAGTAACAGCCAGAAATGTGTTACGTCAAACATGCTTTATTCTATTTTTGTTGAGCATCTCCATTGCGCCCCAGGTTGAATCAAAAATATACCTAAAATATTTAGTGACAAATAATGCACTTACTAGCCAGAAGGAATCATTTATCCGTCAACACATTAATCCATAAGCAAATTTCACTGTAACACTTGCCATATTTCCAAGACAGAAAAATAAATTTTCGAAGAATCAGTGAACTTGAAAGTTTAGCACATGGTTATCGGCTGGGGTCCGTATTTGGAGGGTCTTTTATACACGGAGGTACTTTTACAATCGATATTAATTACAACACAAGTATGTCACAAACAGTTTCACCTCCTCTAAAGAAAAGGAGAGTTATATATGATAGTGACACGGATCTCTAATTACCCGTGAATAACCCAAGCACGGACACTCATGCTACATGTATTTACACTACAACAGAGCTGTGGGCTGAGTACAGTTTCATTATGTACTATATAATTTTCTAAACTGGAACTAATGAAAATGAAACATTTTCTTGTAATAAATATTGACTATTTATTGTTAATTTCATATAACATCCATATATTAAATGTGATAATACCTAAAAACTATGCAACGTTTAATGTTGTTATTTTGTTTTGACTCACGCATAAAAACTGTGTACTTCGGATGACATGTCACGCCACAGTCCTCATTAACATATTTGTATTAATGCACCGCATGTAAACATTGGCTCGTGAACTATATTGCACAAGGGAGAAGTTCTTTCTTACTTTAAAGGATAATATTATGTGAGTAAAATAATCTACGTTGGGGTTTGGGCCAAGACAAGGAAATCCCCGTCGCGGGGTTACATTATATGTCTCCCCATTCGGCAAGCCTCGTGGGGAGACAAATAATGTAACCCCTTGACTGGGATTTCCTTGTCTCGGTCCAAATACCAACATAGAATCTATATATCCCAGGCGGGGTCTGTAATGTATTTTCCCATTGTCCGTATACAGACCCAGGGTGTGCAGGTCGCTATACAAAATTCCCATTGTCCGTAAACTACCCCAGGGTGATATTTTTTCCGTATAAATCTTGTCCGTATATTCGATATTGGGTCCCGTAATGCTAATTCCCATTGTCCGTAGACTACCCTACTATACTACTGTCGGTGGTTCTTTGCGGGGTTTTCCCGGGTTCTTCCTCAACCATTAATACTGGCCAGCATGTATAGCCTATCTTGTGCTGAAAAATGCCAGCATGTATAGCCTATCTTGTGCTGAAAAATGGCGTTAAACCCTACAACAACAACAACAGCTTATTCATGTTCATATGCAAAACCGCTGAATTATAAACTCATCGAGATTTTTGTGTTTTGATAAGGCCCGAAAAAAAGAAAAAAAAAAAAGAAAAAAAAAAAACAGAGACACTCATGAAAAATTGATATTGAATATTCTTCCATGTATGATATTGAATATTTCTCCATGTAAACAACATTCTCCAGAACGGACCTAAATTTTTTCGTTAGAATATAAATGTCTTTATGAAAACAACGTCCTTTATAATAACAATGTTGGTTTCTTCGCGGGGATTTGTTTTCTCATCAAAACCAGAGAATGTGGAAATTACTTTCTTTACGAAAAGTCTGATGTGTTTAAAAAGCAAATTTTTACGGTTGCCAAAAATTAAGGATTCTTAACTTAGAAAATATAGTTATCACAAAGAAAACTATAAAAGAGAACAATAATTTCTTCTTGTATCAAATAGTTCTCTGCAAAGAAACAATTTTTGTCCACAACAGCGAGTCACTCTCCTGCAAACATGCACATTAAATAAAATCTTGCATGAATTACCAATTTCCAGCCAAGTTAGCACAATCAAGAATACAGCACAACCTTTGTAGATATTAAGCAAATGTGCTATCTTGGCAGTTAAAGTGCTTTCTTTCGCGTACAATAAAAAAATCTTCACGATCGATGTCAGTTTGTTGGAAGAAAATAAGAGCATACAAAAACAAAATAAAAAGAGCATGTTTTCTTTGCAGGATAAGAAACTGAAACTTTCTTCACGAAGAATCTATTTTATCTATGACATATAAAGTGATCACCCTAATCCCCCGCCATACACACACATACACACACACACACACACACCATTTTACTTAATCCGAGTTTCCGCTGACCCTTCCCACTCCAGCGGTTAGAAGAAATCCGGATTTACATTTTACTCCGCAATCTGATTTCAACGAGACCTTCAGACTTGCAGTCCTTGCTGTACAATTGGTGAAATTGAGGGTTTGTTTTTGCTGTTTTACTGACAACTTTCTAACATGTCCGAAAAATAAACATCGCAAGTGATGTTCTTGTTGCTGCTCTCCCTCTCTCTCTTAATCTGTTAATAAAAGATCGTTACCTATAAAGTTATCTTTTAACAGTTTTTAACGTAAACATAAACCTAATAATAATAATAATACAGTCAGCAGTACAAACACAAGTATACTCAACCACGCTCGAAGACAGCATAATTAACGATAAAACTAATATTGAAACAAAACTGGAAACTTAAGCACGCTTTGTTTCTGCCAATTCCACTTACTCTCTTTCTGAGACACAATGATACCTCTGATGTGTTCACGATACTACTACTATTAATACTAACAATAATTTATTTCACAAACACTTAAATCCGATTTGTTGAACCTGCACAAAAAATATAGGCAGGTGAGGCAACTCGTATTATCAACTCATTTCCCCCAGCTACCCTCATCATGACCTGAATTTTATGCCAAAAATATCTCTCGCAAGCTCGCATACTGCTGATAACAGGATGCCCGTTGTTTAGATTTTTTACATCCTTGGAATGGTCGCAAGTGTGTGGAAGACACGAAGCAACGGATAAACTTTTCGCAAAATTGGCCCTTCAGAATCAGTAAGGTTATGGTAATGGCTGGAAGGTGTGGAGTGTCTTCGTTATATTTGTGTATGTTATGAGTGACTGAATGTGCAGATAATATCGGAAAATTGATCGGAGTCATCTAGGGGTCAGATTGTGACTGGCGAGAGTTAGTTACCTTGTATTAATCACAGGTGCTCGAAGAGATACAGTATGATAGGGTCCTATGTCAGAACGGGTCATGGGGTAATCTGAGGTATTTATGTCACTCTGTATGATTTTTTTTCCTTCAGATTATTGTTGTTTTTTTTCCTCAACATCAAGCTCGCGTCGAGCACCTGTGGTGTTAATTGGTGAGTGTACACATTAGTTTACTCCTGAATCAAGCGGCCGCACGATTCACCCAAAACCTGCCCCAAACCACCCAAAACCTGCCTAAATCCATTACAAACATGAAATAAATTTAACGATGCATACTCAAAACCACAAGAAAACCTTGGAAAGAGAATTATTTTGTAGAAACAGACGACAAAATAGGCTGCATTTATTTCTGATATTTGTTATAAACATTGAAACAAGGGAGACAAATGTTGCTATATTCATCGCTAGTTCTGGTTATCAAGTCAAAGCGGACCCAGTCAATACGTTCCAAGTAAAAACGGCCACATTGTGAAGTAAATAATGGACCACCAGTGCCATTCATACCAACGAGGATGAAAACAATAATATATACACCACACTGTAAATGTTCTTGTCATCATTAGCAATTGGTTGTCGCTACGGGATTTAGCAATAGATTGTATTTCTTTGTTGCATTTTATTTAAATTCTCCATTTTAGAATTATCTGAAGTAAATAATCGCCCATCAATGCCATAACTGTCAAATGAGATTAACAGAACATTACAAAACAATGAATAACTGAAAGTACCACATAATTTCTTTATAATCGATTTCAGATCTCTAGCAAATATGGCATGCCTCGCTGCTAATTAAAATTTATAAATATGTACAAAGATTATTGTTCAAAGTCTTATCAAGCACAGTTTAAAAACATGAGGTGTATCAACATTAAACAAATGAAGTTCAACTCAATTGTATTTTGCATGTTTTAAAGCAAAGCATTAATACAATCAATATAAAACAAGTAATGCTAGCAACATGTGTAGTAGGTAACTAAAAATTCCTAAAATTGTACTATTATAAACATTGCAAAGAATTTTACATAAAACCAGATCAAAAACTGGAACAATGGAAATGCGTAGCCATTCATGGACATTAGACAAGTGTATTTCTAGTTTAGTTTGCACAGCCTAGGTCAATGCTCGCTATTGTCGCCATTTCTTTTGCGATGTTCGTTCCGCCTTTGTACGCTTTTTTTGCCCAGGTTTGCGTCCTGCATCTATTTTCGGCCGGATGCATTGGAATTTTCCATTGGATGAATGAATGTACTTCAAAGTATTGGAATTTAGTTGCTTTTGTAAAAAATTTGTAAAGATTCTTGTCTTCTCTGTTGATGTTTTTGTGCGCCAAATGGTTTCATCAATTACATATAAAGAGGAAGAGCCAAATAATTTTTAATTGCCAGAGCCATATAGTGTGCAACGCAAATCTACAAACTGAGCTTGAATTACACTATATAACCAGTTAATTAATTCAGGTATCTGGGGCCCTGAGTGGTCTAAAGTGCTCTACGTTACGGATCACTGCCATCTCACCTCTGTCTGCGTGGGTTCAAGTCTCGCATTCGGCCAATGTGGGTAGGTGAGAAAGCTTGCTGGTAGCTTCTCATGGGTTGGTGGTTCTTTCCGGGGTTTTCCTGGGTTCTTCCTCCACCATTAATACTGGCCGCCATGTATAGCCTATCGTGTGCTGAAAAATGGCATTAAACCCCACAACAACAACAACAACAACAATTCAGGTATCTTGTGTTGTTTCCAATCAGCAACCTGCTTAAGTTTATTATTTATAGATTCCGAGTTGTTGTTGGTCCAAAGACTCGTTATAGTTTTGTTTTTTAATGTGTACAACAAATATTTTAATTTTTTGACTTACGAATTTATTGAAGTACTGTGTGAAATTGGGATATTGTTTTAAATACATTGCCAGATCGTCTTCTCGTTTTGTAAACACAGCGTCATCTTGACTGAATATTAGGCCACTGTCTTCACTGAAGAGCATAAGAAGTATTGATTTTGTGACAAGATCGTCACATCCATGTTTATGCAAAGAGTGCCAAATGTTGTCTTTAATATGCTTAGTGCAATATAAAAATTCGGCATTACAAAAAGTGGATCTTGGAGCATTTGTCAGAGTTTTTTCATCGTCCATACCAAATATAAACTTATCATCTCCAATTTTTTTGCAAATATGTGAAAAAAATTTGTAATATGTGTTTTCGTCTGACTCCCAATGAAGACGCAGCGGACCTAAGAAAATTGGGTGTTGATCAGTTTTCCTGTTTACAACGCTTCTATTTTGTATGACATTGCAGTTACAAAAACCTGACCCAAGTTAAAAGTTCAGTCTATTCCAATAATGCTTTCATCCTGTCCTCAACAGTTTTTGATCAAGTCTAAAATTTGTTCTGTAGTATACAGTGCAATAACCGGCCTTTGTCAGAATCACTTCCTGGACAGTCATTTGTGTGAAGTTCACCTAAAATTTCTATTAAATCATCGGCTAGATTTTTATTTCCTGGTTCAGATGTTTTGATTTTCTTTTCTCTATAAATTTTGTCTTGAATTTGCCTTGAAGATTTTTGGCGCAGTAAAGCTATCTTTCTTATTCATCAGTAAAGATCTATCTGATGCCTTTGTCTCACCTATACCATTTACAGCTTCTCTTAGAATGTTTGGATTTGTTCGCCAATAGGGCTCATTATGCTTACTGTTTCCATGTGGTTGGTTAATTTTTAAAGACCTTTCCCCACAGTATTCTACCACAGCACGTTTTTGGATAAAATTTTTCTGGGTGCCTTAATTAGAGTTGTTACACGTTTTTTAAACGTTTCATATCCTTTAAGCTTTGTGTAATATCTGTGCAATGAAAGTACCTGTTCAGGTTGTGGTTCAGTTGGAATATATGTAATATTCTTATTTTGTACTTGTTTCATATAATACAGTATATTAAATTGTTTTTTGTATAAACCAGACACAGTCTATTTTCCGATTCAAGCAAAAACGTCTGGTTGACAGTAGTTCCCGCATGCGCACCCCATACACCACAATCGTCGGGATATTAATGTTTTCCTTTATGGTTATTACCAGTTATGTCTAGTACGACATAAACATTATTTTTAGGTCCTGGTGGTATATCAGTTGGGCAGTTGTTGGTGTTAGTGAGAACTGACAAAATGTCTTCGTTGCTTAAAAATCTGTCATTTTGCTTCAGTTGTTTCATGTAATGTTCTCTTTTTTCACAATTAAAAACTTCAGTTTGATGATGATCTTTATCATTCTCTTTCTCCATAAGACCATTATGGCTAGAAATACAGTAAAACCTGTTATGAGAGACCGCCTCTTCTGCCAACAAAAAGCGGTCTCTCAAGACAGGTGGTCTTTCATAGCAGGTTTGTACAAAAATACCAGTTTCCAAGGTCCAGTTTCATAACAATTTCAAGAAAAATAACCACAATCACTGTACATATATTCTATTCTTTATTAATAGTTGCTGCTAAAATATTGTATGCATTCATCTAAAAACAAAATTATATTGTAATAAAGATATACTTCTATCATTAAACATTAAATCACATTTACATTTGAAGATCACATATTTTAGCATATGAAATCGTTTCTGAATTACTCATTTTCCTTTATAGCAACCTAAATTTGTTTTACCAACGTTTAAACCGCTTTTTTGCGAGTGGTCTGCACTTTTTCACTTCTTTCAGTTACAATAATTATTTTCTCCAGCCTTAAAATTTGTCTCTTTTTAGTTGGAGGTTTGTCCATTGTTATTAAAATTCTGGGTGTTAAAATTATTAGTGCTCAGTTGTAATATCGAACGTAAAGATGGTGGCTGTGGGAAAATATGAAAAATCTATACAAGTGCATTGCATATCTAACAATTAATGAAATAAAAAGAAACAATTATCTCATCCAGAAACAGGACCATTTACTCAGTGACAAAAGTCAACGGCTTCATTCAAAGATAACATACAGGGATTAACTCTATAAGCAAAGTGTGTAACCCGGTCGCACCAACTTGACTAGACGACAGCTTTGTGATTGGGATGTCATCACTTAACATGGGTGGGGGGAAACAAACATCACAAGTCTTGAGCACTATCAATCGAATCCTGCAAATGATTCTCTCTTGCTGGTTTAATAGACAATGACCTTATTCACCCCCCGGCAATACCGATTAACTCGAGACAAACAATATATGCGACCACTGTGTCAACTTTGACACTTCAACGGCATTTCATGACATGTACATTAGCCTGGTTTACGGACTGTAGCATCTATCACCAGTAGCAACAATCCTTTTTTAAATATTCTTTTGATATTTGTTTTTGATCAGAACAGTCGATACTAATCAAGCGGTCGTTGTAATAATTGATTACATAAAGGTCACTGGTGTCTGTCAGTTCTCGCGATACAGTCGTCATAGGGATGCCAGGTCCTATTAAGGTGGCGCTCTACAGTTTTGTATTTAGCATAGGGTTAGAATTTTAAAGAAAAAGAATTTCTGTGGGTTTCCTCACTAGTTATACTGGCTATTTAATAAAGACTTTGTATATCTTAGGTATTGTTCAAAGAACCTTTAATTCCCTTTATTTTGGTGTATGATTGATGTATGTAATATGGGTTATAGAGTATACAGCTTGGCCTTACTCCAGATGTGCACCTTTCAAAAAAGTGCTAGCTCCACTTGGTCATTTTCACTTCCTGAACTTCAGAGGTAAATTGTAAAAAAAAGAGCTGATAACTTTTTTAACATTTTATATATTTGGTAATTCATTCATTGCACTTTCAGAAGCTGGTATTGTCTAGTCTGGCAAAATTCATTTTCCCTATTTTAATAGCTGCCAAGGATAGTGTACTTTAGACAAATTCAGGCTGATTTTTGGAGCACAAGGGAGCAGTCATTTTAGTTAACAGTGTGCTAAGATCATTTACAATTTCCAAAAGTACAATATCCAAAGAAATGTCAGCCACATTACATGAAAGTAGCATAGAAGTATGCCAACATTCTCACCACTCTGCATGTTTTAAATGCAAACAACTTCACCCTACATACATCACTCTCTCAAAAGTACATAATAACTGGTGAGCGCCACCTTAAAGAGCATATAGGTATTATTATTGTATGATTTAATTTTGATTGTATGGCTGAAATATTTAAGTCGCAAGCATCAAAACAGTCCTTTTGAATAACTGTCCTGTATTTCCCCCCTCAGAACAGCATTTATTAGAGTCAGAGTCTCAAACAGGTACAGCCCCCCCCCCACCTTATGATAAAAAGTGAGCTATTTTAAAAATGTGCATTGCATCTTGTCAACATAGCAACCACTGTTATGCTGAAAGACAGGAACATGAAACTAGCCATATTTATTCCTGAGATGTCAACAATAAATTTTACAGTTTGAAAAGGGATGGAACAGGTGAGGTTCATAAAGGTCAAAGGTCAAAGGGTACAATATTAACTTATTGTTTAATATGGAAGAAAGCAAATTTGCTTTGTCATCATTTATTTTTTAACATCATTGCAAATAAATGAAAAGAAACATTTTCACCATATATTTCTTTTACTTAATGCAACAGTTTTCAATTTAAGTTGACTTTATTCCTATATTCTAAGACTTCTAATTTCCCCATAATTAAGGTCACTACTCACACAAAGATGCCTCATAGCAAATTATGTAAGCTAGAGCAAAATAAGCATAATTAGCTTATTTTCATGAATAAAATCAATGTTAATGTACCATTTTATTCAGAACATCATACATAATAATAAAAAAATAAGAAAAATAATTGCATACATTTTTATATTTGTTTTAAGGTGGCGCTCTACAGTTTCGTCTTTAGCATAGGGTTAGAATTTTAAAGAAAAAGAATTTCCCCGGGTTTCCTCACTAGTTATAAAAAAAAAAAAAAAAAGACTTTGTATATCTTAGGTATTGTTCAAAGAACCTTTAATTCCCTTTATTTTGGTGTATGATTGATGGGTGTAATATGGGTTATAGAGTATACAGCTTGGCCTCACTCCAGATGTGCACCTGTCAAAAGAGTGCTAGCTCCACTTGGTAATTTTCACTTCCTGAACTTCAGAGGTAAATTGTAAAAAAAAGAGCCGATAACTTTTTTTGCATTTTATATATTTGGTAATTCATTCATTGCACTTTCAGAAGCTGGTATTGTCTAGTCTGGCAAAATTCATTTTCCCTATTTTAATAGCTGCCAAGGATAGTGTACTTTAGGCAAATTCAGGTTGAGTTTTGGAGCACAAGGGAGCAGTCATTTTAGTAGCAGTGTGCTAAGATCATTTACAATTTCCAAAAGTACAATATCCAAAGAAATGTTAGCCACATTACATGAAAGTAGCATAGAGGTATGCCAACATTCTCACCACTCTGCATGTTTTAAATGCAAACAACTTCACCTTACATACATCACACTCTCAAAAGTACATAATAACTG
>JAECUM010003121.1:0-115369 GCA_016617855.1 Megalonaias nervosa | reverse complement strand
GTATTGTGTTTACATCAGTTATATCTACTGGTAGTTCACCATCGAACACAGTGTCTTGATTTTGTTTATCAAAACGATAGTATTTGTGTTTAAAACCTATTAGTGGTGCAATACTATTTGGTGATGTAAAGTCAATAAACATATTTCTTAATGTGATTCTAGCTCGCAGTGTATTATAATTCGCTGTCAGCTCGAAATTATCAGCATTACCACCAGATTTTGTTATTATCTCTTTGATAGCTTTGTTTAGATCATTGATGTTATAAGCTCCTTGTGGAATTTTAAAAACCCACAATTTATTTAAATCAGTATATTGTTCACCTGTTGATCTAAAATCATTATAAGAAAACTCGTCATTGACACCAGTTTTCACGTTAGCTATAGTATTCCAACAAGTGCAGGAAATTAATCCAATTTCATATTGTTTTGTTGGATCAAGTTGTATTGGAGGATTATAATTTACTGTGATATTTGCACTGTTTCCTTCTACTTGGCTTGAGTCGAGCAATAATGTTGTTGACATCTTATAATTATTGTTATTACTAAAGATCATATAAAATTTGAAGAACCAGATTAAAGACATTTTGATGTAATAATAGTTGTTCTTTTATTCAAATTTTTCTGTTTATCTGTTAGTTTTCTTCGTAATCGATCTCTAATCTTATTTGTCCTAATTTGTGAAATGTCAGTTAATGATCGTCTCGAGAAGTCTGGACTTACACACTCGTTAACGTATAAAATATTAACGCCGTTTTTATTAACTCGAAAGTTATTGTTATCACGCGCTATTTTTAATGCAGCATTATATTGTTCAACATTTTCTGGAAATAACATAAATTTGCTTTTCATATTATATTTATTATACAACTTCTGTAAAGTCTATAATTGATGGTGGTTGTTGTTTTTTTATTTTACGTTTTAGAGATCTTGTATTATAATAATATAAAATCGCACGATAATTATTACCACCACATTTTTTACAAAGATCTGTTTTACCTCGTATTCCAACACCACAACTTAAACATGGTCTTGGTCCTTTTGTACCTGTTTTGAGCATTTGTTTATGCTGAGCACAATATTCATTATAACAACTCTTATTACAAACTTCATATGCTCCTTGTGGATAATATTTACAACGATTTTGACCGACTTGGAATGGCATTATTATATAGTTATTGATTATCTTATGTTTAAATATTATCAAATTTTAAAACAAATAATATTTTAATTAAATAAATTTTATCTAAAAATAATAATATAATATGCAAAGAACGTCAGCACAGCGAACGAAACAAACACGTTCAATCGTTGCAAGACGTATTATGGACTTGTATGAATCACTCACTGGAACAAAACCAGATTATCCGAAAACAAATAAGGCTTTATATCAATTACAAGAAGAAATAAGTCATAGATTATTTAAACCGGTACTTGTTGATATAGAATTACATAAGGGACTCAAAAGAAAAACTAAAACAACTCGTCATGAAAAAGTATTGCGGTTAATGGACGATTATGAGCAAGTAATTGGAATAAAACCAAGATATCCCATTTCAACTGTAAATTTACAACGATTACAAGATGAACTTTTAGAAGCTAGAAGAACAACAATTAAAATCAAAGAAGTTAGTTCATCTTTTGAAGGTTTTACTAATACCTATCGAGTAGATGTAATTGTAGATCCGCTCGAAAATATAATTAAATCTGTGATTAAACATATCCACGTTAAAGAACCTCGTGTAAAGATATTAGCTGCACTTAGAGTTACATTTGAGCATGCTACTGACTCTGTAAAATTTGTTAGGCCTTATATTAAATCACAAGCAAAAGTTGTTTTTGCTGATGATGATATAGATAAAGTTTCAGCAATTATGGCTCAAGAAATAGATAATAAAATTGATAATTATACTCGTTCCGGATCAGGTTGGACATTAGTATCAAAAGATTATTTGTTAGTTCATAGTTATAAATTTGATCCTTTACATGCAGGTAAATTTGTAAAGCTACCAAAGAGAATTATAGATAGTCATTGTGTTATAAACGTTAAATCTGATGATAATAAGTGTTTCTTGTGGAGTATTTTAGCTCATTTATTTCCAGTTGCAAAAGACGCAAATAGAGTTACAAAGTATTATGAACATGAACATAAAATTAATCTCATGGGTATTTCTTTCCCAGTTGATGTTAAACAAATCAGTAAAGTAGAAAATAATAACAAATCACTATTGCCTGGTGGTGTTAACGTATTTGGTCTCGATGATAATTGCAAAATATTTCCAATAAGAATATCACCGCTAGCCGGCCCAAACACAATAAACCTGTTGATGTTTAAAGAACATTACTCACTAATAAAAAACTTCAACGGATTAGTTGGTAGACAGTATACATAACACAAAGAAAGATTAAACGTCTGTTATAAGTGTCTGCACGGATTTCACGATAATGATAAATTACAAAAACATTTACAAAATTGTATATATAATCAAAAAACAACTTTACCTAGTGAAAAAAACAAATACTTAAAATTTAAGAAGTTTAAAAATACTGCAACAGTTCCCTTTACAATTACTTATGACTTTGAATCGCTTCAAGTTGGTATTCAAAACGATAATGTTCCAAGTGTTAATACAAACGAATCTGAGACAACACATCTAGCTAAACATATACCAGTTTCTGTTGCTTATAAAGTCACTTGTATGATTGATCCGAAGTTATCCGAGCCAATAAAAATATATAGACGAAAATCAAACACTGATGAAGACGCCGCGGTTTGGTTACTCAAAAATTTATTTATCGAGGCTGATAAAATCTATGAGAAACTCTCAATAATACCAGAAATTATAGTAACGAATGAAAATCGAACAGATTTTAAGAAAGCAAGAAAATGTCATATTTGTAATGAGATGTTCGGTAAAAGGAACTTGGGAAAAGATATGTTTAAAGTCCTCGATTATTGTTATATAACAGGTAAGTATACTGGTGCTGCTCATAAGTCTTGTAAAGATAACTTTCATAAAGTAGATTTCATTCCGTGTATAGCTCATAACTTTAGAGGATATGATGGACACTTTATTTTAACTGCACTTGGTAACCCTGATATCGTTGAGTTAAGTAAAGATAAAGTAATCGGAGCAATTCCTAATAATTATGAAAAATTTATGTCAGTTACAATTGGTCCTTTGAGATTTATTGATAGCATGCAGTTTATGTCATCATCATTAGATGATTTAGCAAAAAACTGTAGTAATTTCAGTTCTTTAACAGAGTATTTTAACGATAATGTTGATTTAATGAAAAAGAAAGGAATATTTCCTTATGAGTACATCGATGATTATAATAAACTTGATGAAACAACTTTACCAATCAAAGACAAGTTTTATTCACAATTATCTGGTGGGCATATTACTGATGATGAGTATAAACACGCTTTAAACGTTTGGAATAAATTTAGTTGTAAAACGATCGGTGATTATCTAGATATTTATCTGATACAAGACGTTCTTTTACTTGATGATATATTTCAAAGTTTTCGAAGAACATCGTTAAATCAATATAAACTTGATCCTTCCTGGTACTTTTCAAGTCCTGGTTTGTCGTGGGACGCGTTATATAAGTTAACTGAGACGACAACAGAGTTAATTGTTGAGGGAGATATTGATAAATATTTGTTCTTTGAAAGAGCGATCCGCGGTGGTATTTCAGTTATAAGTCATAAGTACGCTCGTGCTAATAATAAATATTTACCTGATTTTAATCCGAATGAACCTAGCAGTTATATTATTTATCTTGATAAAAACGCTCTTTAGAGCTGGGCAATGTCTCAATCGATGCCTTATGCGGTTGATTGTTGGGTTAAAGAAGAAGACTTTCTTATAGATACTGAAAACTTAACAAAAGATTTATCTGAGGCAGATTATAATTATTATCTTGAAGTTGATGTTGATTATCCTGTAGAATTACATGATTTACATAATGATTATCCGTTTTTACCAGAACAAAATGATATCTTCTGATTCGCTCCTGTCAAAGGAACAACTAGCTAATCGTCCTGGTAAGCCTTGTATGATACCAAAACTAATTCCAAATCTGCTTAATAAACGAAATTATGTTTGTCACTATAGAAATCTAAAACAAGCGCTTGATAACAGGTTGAAGTTGGTTAAGATACATCGTGTACTAAAAATCAAACAGTCAAAGTGGATGGCAAAGTACATTAAATTTAACAATGATATGAGAACAACAGCGACCACAGATTTTGAAAAGGATTTCTTTAAGCTCATGAATAACTCAGTATTTGGTAAGACGATGGAAAATATTCGTAAGCGCGTTGATATTGTGATTGTTAACGATCGTAAGAAATTTAGTAAATTAGTTGCATCAGATACGTTTGCCGATTCGATACGTATTAATGAAAACCTAGTGCTAGTTAAAAAATATAAGACAAATCTTAAGCTAAACAAGCCTATATTTGTCGGTGCTACGGTATTAGAAACATCGAAGTGGTTGATGTACGATTTTCATTATAATTTTACTAAGAAAGTTTGGCCTAACTCAAAATTATTATTTACAGATACTGATTCTCTCGTTTATCAAGTATTTACCGATGATGTTTATCAAGATATATATAATCATCGAGATGAGTTTGATTTATCTGACGTTGCAGAAACTAGTCCGTTCTATGATCCTAGTAATAAAAAAGTTATAGGTAAGATGAAAGATGAGTTTTGCTTTAAACCTGTTGTAGAATTTACTGGGTTACGAAGTAAAATGTACTCTATTAAGACATTGGACAATAAGGAAAGTAAGAAGTTAAAAGGTATTAAAAAATCTGTTGTTAAAAATAAGATAAAACATAGCGATTATATTGATGTACTGAACAATTCTACACCACATTTTGCAACAATGTACACAATACGCTCTTACAAACATCAGCTAAAAACTGACAGGTTAGTGAAACATGCACTGACTAACTTTGATGATAAACGTTATTGTAGTGATGGAATAAGTACTTTTGCATTAGGCCATTATAAAACGTTAAGTGATGAAATGATAATCTGAGCCTTCGTTGGAAGGAAAAATTGAAATTTGCGCTACTATAACTTTTTTGAAAAACCTGTCTTAGAAGCCTTTATTTGATTAATGCAATATAAAATGTTAAATGTTGAAACAACAATCTGAGCCTTTGTTGGAAGGAAAAATTGAAAATTGCGCTACTATAACTTTTTTGTTATTTTGTTGTTTAACTGATTGGACGCTTCCTATGAAAACTTATTTGATATAGACTTGTGTAGTCTAATAGGAAACTAACAGTAGCGCAGATGCAGTTTTTTCGAATTATGCGTCATTGATTTCTGAGCCTTCTATTATATCTGATCATGTTGGAATAATCTGTTTACCTAATAATCTCTTCATAGGGAAATTGTTAATTATCAAGTATGTTTTACGATGATTGGGGCCCTATAAAGTATAAAAAATGTTTTATGGAAGACTTTTTTGATGATTTTTTCTTGATTTTTTCTTGGTTTTTAAAAATTAATTTCTTTGATAGAGCTGTTTTTATATTGAAATAAAGCTTGTTTTATGGAAATGCGCTACTATCCCCATTTCCTCATACTACTTGGACACGTTGGACATTCTAATTTACAACAGAAGTTGTATGGAAGTCTTTGGAATTAGGGGAAACTTATGACTTCTAGAAGTAATACCCCTGTGTTTGTAACAATACATAAAAATCAAAATATTCTACAAAGAGGTCGGTGGGTAAGTTTACTACTTCCAAATGGGTTCCTGAGCGATGATGTCAAGGCTTGAATGTCTTTAGGTTTTCGATGAGGAAGTTCGTCTTTACCACACGCCACTAGATTTCAAGAAGCTATGTACGAATTCTCAGTTAGAAGGTAATAAAGTCCCCCATGTTCATTATTTCCACAGTTAATAATTAATCATCAGCTAAAACGTGACTTTTTCCTTGAAAATACCTGTAAAGTAAGTCGAAAAATGGGTAGTCTCTCTATTTTGTTGCAAGAGAGCTTCGATGCGTTTTGATTTCCAAAGCTGTCATTGAAGGTAAGGGGTGGTCATTCGAGTACACCACCTTTTCAAAATCTTCTCTTCTGAGGTGAGAGCCCATGCATTATCCAGATACTCTTCGAACGTTTCTTCATACTTATCGTCAAACTTTGTCGTAATGTTTCAGGCTAGGATGATCGATTTGATAACTAGGACAATGTTATATCGCTGGGCCGGTAAGTTTTCAAACAAGTGACCAGCAAACCAGGAGACAACGTGTTGTTCTTCTTCTGGCCATCTTGACATCTTCCTTTGTTGACTTGTGGTGTGTGCATGCTGTTGTTGTTCTAGCTATGAAACATCCACTTTGTTGTTTATCTCTATAGGTCATTGTTCCACGATTTTTGTAATAGTCTACAATCACTTCTCTTAAACTGTTGGTTTCCAGAGTATTATCTAATTCTGCATACAAGATGATGTTCACTGTATTTAGCTAGTGCAACGGAAGTACCACACGAAATTGTCTCAATTTAATAGGGTGAAAATAGGTAATAATGTCCCTCGTTGCTGCCTTGGTCTGGTGAGAAATCAAAGCCCCACAAGACAAATAATTCTGCACAATCGTCGTATGAAATATTGTGGCAACTATTGTTTCGTAATTGTCATGTGACTTTCAAACAGAGTCAAGTAATATCCCAAGTAAATTTTCTTTGCAAACTTAGGTTCTTAAATGCTCGTTATCATTAGTGATAAACTGAAACACTGTACTACATCGATTCAGTCTCAGGCTTACATCTGCTCCATTTAACAAATACTTGTCTTGCGGTTACATGTCCAAATGCAAACGATCCGTCATTTCTACAAGAAGTCTTTGTTTGATTTTCATTCGAAGGTCGTTAAATGCAACCTTGAGGATTGTCAGCTCTGTGTCGTTGAAAGTGTCAAATGTGACAGGTGTCCAGATGTGTGGTGTTTGCTTGTTTTTCGTACGTCAAGAGAAATTCTAGTTATGCTCGGTAAGTTTAAGTGTCCATGCTGCTGCTCACCAGATTGTTATTCAAGATCCACTTCGCAGAACAAAGAATGCTTGTAATTGTTGAATGGAGGTATTCTATTATGGAAGCACTTGGATTGGTCTTGTCCGTTTTGAGAACTTTCAAGTTCAAGTGACTGTTATTCGGATCCGTGTAATCTTCGGTTTGTGCTTCGATTTCAAATTTGATAGGCGCTCATGTTGTCAAAGACTATACAGGATGAAATTCTACCCAGTGTAAATTTGCATCGTCGTCCTCATCGGTGGCATGACAAACAGATCGAGGTCGAACTTGAAACATTCGGAAGAAGCTCGGTGCGGTATTTTTTTGTTTTTTTTGTTTTTTGTTTGGTTTTAGTTAATAAAACGTCGAATTCTCTGACAGCTGTTCTTCTTAACTTGTCATTTATCAGGTGGGGGGAGGGGGAGGAGCGGTGGTTCGTCAGTGATGTCTAAATGTTTTTGAACGTCTCTTTCTACCTTGTCTTTGCTGTGGTGTAGAAGAGAACTTAAAGCCCTCGCAAGAAATATGAAGTGAATTTACAGGAGTGTCTATGGGCCCTTGGAGGTCTTTCTCTGTCTGAATCAACACATTTTTCCTCATTCATCGATGCTTCTTTAGGACTTAGTTGGTCTATGTGTGCGTTTTGAAGAAATTAGAGTTTAAAGTATTCCATCCTCGAGTCACCATCGGCTTTAAGATGGATACTACAGTAAAAAAAAAAAAAACCTGACCTTTACGTATCTCGCATATTATGTCCTCATTGACGATCCACTCTTTAGTACACAAGATGCAACTGCTGCAATACACAAGAGAATCGCTTTCGAAAATACAGTTTCACCGTGGATTTTCCTGTGAAGAATACGGTATCTTGTCAAAGATATCCTTTAATAATAATATTGAAACTTTTTAAACTTCGCTTTCTAACAGGAAGATAACAAGAATGTACAAATGCTCGCAATACGTGATATGTGTTTCAGTCTTGATCGTAAGCAGTTATGGCAGAATTCATTACCCTCTGCAACGGAACAGATGTGCTTCTTAAGACACTGTACCCGACATCAGAGTACACAAACATTAAATTCAGCCTTTAGTTTACTTCGATAGGGTCGCAAAAATACTTCTAGAATAGATCATTTTTGCGAATGTCTTTTGACTGCGTTGCTGTGTTTATCTTTCCACCCAGAATAGGAAACAAACTGGGAGAAACTTTGATAGACAGTGTTCTGCAGTAGGAAATATCCATTTTAAGACGATGAGAAATGGCATGCTGTTTGATTAGTTCACGTTGGCGAGTTTTGTACAATGCTTTGCCAAACTAATTGTTAAAGACAGATGAAATCGTATCTACGAGATGTTTCGCAATGAAACACAATATTGTAGGAGTTTTCATTGCACAGATATTTAGCTGCAGATTCGCTGGCGATAATGTTTTGGACTGGCAAAATGAAAATATCATTTTATTATTCAAACTTCATAGTCTAATTGTATGACTGGGCAATTTGGCTGTGAAACAACAATGTGCTGTTGGAAAACACATCCACTGCCACAGGATGTTGTTAAATGCAATTAGCTATTCATATTTCAATGGTTCTTGTCTCGGAAGAGTCATCTAAGATGGCAAACGGATAAAAGAGAATGATTTTCTAAATGTTCCCGAAGACGGCTGCTACTGTGATTGGAAAAGGAGTAGTGAATGGAGTTTGGCGAGGCTAACAATGCTGTTGTTACTGTTTGTATATCTCAACGAGAGGTTGTGAAGAAGATCACATATAGAACAGCTGAATAAAATAATCTGCAAATGTTTATTTCGTTGTTTCAAACACAAATTTCCTAAAGGTTGCTCCAGTGACATAATACACAACAAAGATTTGGCAGAGACATACTATTTTCGTTTTAGGAACACATGTACCACACCACACCCACAATGGTTTCTTTGGTAGCTTTCGAGAGATTAGCTCTGAGCAAGAGATGTAGCTGTGTTTAACGTCATGGTGGTAACTTCTGCTTCATTTTTATGGTCGGTGACTTTGTGAAGCTGAAATTCAAGAATCGAAACTGGATTGATATCCTTTCCAGTGAACTTTCACTTGTTGAAGTTGATATTTTCCGACTTTACGTATACTTCGATCGAGAATGCTCCAACATCATACTCGTCTT
The DNA here is from genome assembly GCA_016617855.1 of Megalonaias nervosa. Classification (NCBI taxonomy): domain Eukaryota; kingdom Metazoa; phylum Mollusca; class Bivalvia; order Unionida; family Unionidae; genus Megalonaias; species Megalonaias nervosa. The sequence continues at coordinate 106,166 of JAECUM010003121.1, read as the reverse complement.
CTTTCTTTATCCTTCGTCGTAACTCAGGCATATACAAATATCTTTATGCCATTTCTAGGTTCATATCTTCCGTGTTATGTTCAGGATAATCACATCCACGTACCTGCTCCTTGACACGAAACAATTATGTTCTCCAGTTTGGTAAATAGCCTTTACGAAAGGTTCGTTTCGTTTTTCCAATGCGAACCCAGTCTCAGGTGATTAACACTTCTTTCTTGTTTCTGATCGTTGACGTTCATAACAATCAAGCAGACACAATCGCTTCATTCTGAGGTGTAGATTCTTCTGTAACATATACAATGTTTAGCTTTATGACTGATTGTAAACGTTAACTAGACGTGTTAATATATCGATGTATTTGAGAGTATGCGCTATTTCTACTTCCCTGCTTTCTCAATTCTTTGGAAACGATTTAAGACTTTAGCTTTAATTTCAAGATTTTCAATAATGCAAAAAATTAATGCGTCTTACTTTCGTTTTTATAACGTTCAAAAATTTGATGCCTTTGCCTGTTTGCCGTGTTAGAAGATGTCGACCAATTTGTTTCAAGACAGATTTTAGAGTTCGTATTAAAACGAAAATGCTTCTAGACGTCAAAGGAACTACCCCAGCTGACCTTAAAAATAAAGTCAGTAATACAAAAATATATTTGTAATACTGACTGTTCAAAGTTAAAGGAGAGATATTTGCTACATCTGCTTGCCATTAATCATCGATATCTGCTATTTTTATTTGAATTCTGAAAAATTTTCGTCACTGGGTCTGTACCTCGATTCCTTTTGTAAACATTATTGTATACCTTGCAAAAGCTAACTTTTGTCTTTGGTTTCAAAAGCGTGATGCTGTGTTTGAATTCCTCGGTAGCCAGTGACATGACCAAAACTGTAGCAAATAATGGCTTAAAGTCTGACTATGGGATTTGCTGTAATTGCTGCTCCTCAGTAAGTGCTACTACTTTTAGGTTATTCGCTTGGTTATTTTGGATTGCGATGCTTGACGGGTCCTACGAAGAGTAAAAGTGTTCATCTGGTCTGTACTTGCTGGCCATCGAAGATGAAGCAATTACTACAGTCAGGTTCGTGACGGTTTTAACCAAAATGGAAAACTTCCGACCACTCCGCGTGCAAATACGGAACCGGGACGCTAGTGTTACCGAGGCAGAACGGAAACAGGGAAGTGATTTACAAGTAGTAAAAATCGAGTAGACGATTGAGAAGTGTGCCGTGGGAGTTTTCTCATGGAATACACTCACGTAGTGTAAAACGGTAAAGTTAAAGGGTATAAAAGGCGTCAAACTAGATCGGCAACAAAAATCTCAGACCCTTACACCCTACTGGTTTTAATAAAGAAAAGAAACTAAAGCTTGGCACTGACAATTACATTACTGGTTGTAATGAAGTAAATATATTAAAATATGGATTTTTCGATGCAAATATATTATTCAAATTAGAGTAAAGAACCTTTAATTGTAATAACATGAATATAATTTACTCAGTATTGGAAAATATTTCAACTCGTCCTTCATCTCCCTCTATGGGAGCATCCTAACTTATAAACATGCTAGTTCCAATCCTGGGCAAATGTCTCAAAGCTGAAATATAACTTTTATGTGCAAGATTATAACGTAAGGAAATTACTAACCTTACAAACAACCAGTTATTTCAAATTTATTTGCATCTGTTTTGTTGTTTGATGGATTAGAAGATTTTCATTTGGTAATTATACTGAACCTTCCAACAAAAGTTTTCGTATCTGAAAGTATAGATGAAGTCTACATATTGTAATAAACCTAGGGTATGTGCTATTTGTATTTACGTCTCTGTTTATGGCTTCGTTAGATTGTAGTGATTATTTATTAATTATGGGGAGCCGGTGTTGGGAAGATATTTCTCAGCCCGAGTAATTAACCAGTCTCCAGGAGCAGACTTCAAATTCTACGGCATTCACGAGACTTTACGACAGCATGGATTAGTTTCGTAAAATGGACAGGTCACCAAGTTTTTAAGATACAGAAATCTCTGGATATGTTGTAGGTATGCGTGTTTCGTAATTTGAGATAGGAATAATCGTTTGTATTTGATGTTTAGGTTATGTTTTGTATTGCATGGCGTGAAGTACTTATGTTCGGTTCGAAAGGGTTCACTTATAGGTCATACAAATGTGAAACAAGAAAAAAACAACAACATGCAAATGTGAAATTAAAGTTTCGAAATGTGTGGACATTAGGTGATTGAGTGAAATTACTGTTGGCAACGACTGTTGTCTTGTCTTGAGCTCCTTGCAAATAGGGGAAAACATAGACTATCAAGCCACACTCATGCAGGTGTCTAATTCGCTCTGTGTGTGTGTGTGTGTGTGTGTGTGTGTGTGTGTGTGACAATATTGGTTTTACTAACTCTGCTATACTTTTATCTGATAAATTCCAATAAGATGGTTTACGTCCTGATGTTGTCATCAATGCTGCCCACTTTAACTGATTTGCCAAAACGTTTTATCGCATTGTGCTCTGTATCTATTGACCAAATCATTAGTCATATTTTAAAATGTACTAAAAAAAATGTTTCGTGGATTATTTTCAGTGTAGTTTTGTTCTGTGTAATGCTTTCATCTCTTTAAATATATTTACCATGATACTTTGCATGGTCACGGTAATAAAAATTAATGTGTTAAAACCCTTAAGCAGGACAGGTGCATGGTGCTCTACTTGTTTGTTTTCTAAATCTGGTTTCCGTTATTAATTTGACATTTTTCATAGCTAAATTTGTATTCATAATAAATTCCAAATTAATAAAAGCAGGGTTGGACATTGGTTTTATCCTATGTTTGCTTGTTGGTCTGTTTGTTTTTGTTGTTGTTCTCCTTGTTTTTTTTTTTGGTTTTTTTTGCTGTTTTTTGGGAGATTGGTGGGTTGGTGGCCCTGTGTCGCTGTCATTGTTACTGTACTGAGCTAGGAGTTATGTTCATACCTCGTTGTATAGAAGCACTTGAGAAAACTCCATAATTTGTTTAACACGACACCATTATTTAATTATACTGGTAACATATAAACGTTTACAGGCCTAAGACTATTCAACTCCAATTCGGATGAGGTAAGAATATTGGTGGTATAACTAAAGCACAGCGGCAAACAAATCATAAATCTATTACGCACAGATCTTCTAATTCACGATAAATGAATACATATAAATAAATATGTTAGTGTGATAACAGGTATGCGTTTCTTCATTGAACCAAATCCCACTTGGTCAGACCTTGTGACCGAAGAATGAAACAGTCCAACCAACAAAGAGGCTGTGAAAAAGATGAATAATAATAACAATAATACCAGCTGTATTTTGGGGTGGTTACATATTTTACATTCTTCGACCTTTCATTTGGTCTTCTAAAACAAAAATTATACATGATAAATTTTCTGCAGTAATAACAGAACACAACTTATAGAAAGTTTTTTTTTTCAGATTTAAAGGAGAACCGTGAGGTCCTCGAACCTTACTGTTTAAAGTAGTCTAAAAAAAATGAAATGTAAATGCGAATGAATCATTCGCTTTTAAAATTTTATTTTCTTAGAATCGAATCTTTAAGATTATATAAGATTTTGTCCAACTATACATGATTTATAAACTGAAATGGAGTTTCTAGTGATGAGTGAAATAAGTGTCATTATTGCGATTTGCCAAAGGATCCTGTGTAGTACCATAACGCTGCTTGTCACCAGCTCCGTCAAGGCAGATTACTTAAACTGAATTGTTGGATTATGCAGGAGTTTGTCCCCTTTAAACTGCCAGAAATTGTTGGTTGGTTGGCTTTAACGACACTTTTACAAATTAGTGGCTATCTCGTACAGAGGTAACCAGAGCTAAGTGTCTTATGTAAGAGCACACTGAGATAGATAACTTGCCAAGAAGTCTCTTGGATTACAATTCCTACGCTCTACCAACATGCGTTCTTGTTATTCTATTAACAAATAGTATCACTGAAATGTTTGGATTTCCATAGATAATATAGGTCAAAGCCTTCTATACCTCACGACTTTACCCTTGAATCACGCTCGAATGCCTGATTTAAGCAAGTACACATGAACACGTTGTCAGCCTCCCCCAGTTGGCGCACGCAAGTAAATTTACTATACCATGTAAATGCTCTGCTATAATTACCTACCACTGTGATTATTGATCGCACAATACTTCATAAAAATAAATTATGCGGAGAATGCATCTTTCTGTGTGAGAACGTATAGCTAGTAGAATATATTTCACAGAGAATACTTTCATTGTTTGAGAATATATTATTACTTATCGTATCCATACTATACAAAAAAACTTACAGAGATTGTGGGAGAATAAATTAGAGGTGTACATCATGTAAATGGAAAAAGTTTACAGATTGATACGTATATTATTTTGAAAGAATTTATCAGTATATCCAATTCTGGGGGTTATATTAGCAGCACAATGGAGGGTTTCTAATATTACAGAAAACATTTAATCGCTGTTTCACTTAAATGCATCATACAGATTTCTCACACTGGCGCCAAAAATGTTGTATGATTTTTCAAATACGTATCTGGAGTTTTTTGATAAATTAATCGACTTAGGAATTATATTAGAACAACAACGATCTAACTTGGTTAAACTTATAAAAAAAAGTGTGGAAAGTCATTGTTTGATAGTCTTCAAGAAAAACTGAAGTTGCTGACGGTGACTATGCCGCTCATTTGGGATAATGAAACGAGTGGATACTCAAATGATGACTGTTACGGGGTACAAAAGTTGCAAAAAATAACAGCCAACACAAAGTAGATTCCTAACCAATTTTTAATGTTCACCCAAGCAAGAGCTCAAGACGACTGCCCTTTATAGAGAACAGATTGGTAGTTTTACACCAGGGCAATAGTTTATCAAAACTACAGAATGGAGACAAAGTCAGGGTTCATTAACAGTCTAAATTCTTGCTTTTACAGTGATGACAAATACAGACCCCAACTCCTACGGGCCAGAATCTTTATCAGCATCAGATGTGTGAACTATGTAGGATTTGTTTCTAACATTACCATATCTGACCGCTTAAAATCCTTTAAACTATAACTATCATATACACCCATGTTTCTTGTCTTAATGATAATCAATATTTATACAATAAATTGGAGGGAAATGTTAAGCATTAATATGAGAGCAACACCTTCCCCCTTAAGAGAAAACGTAAAGTTTTCGAACAAAATTATAAAGGATGGATAAACAAGATTGAAGAGTCACTATTTGGCTGTATACAGTTCTATGCAATTACCTTGCTTCATGAAATTTAAAAGTCCTAGCATCGAACTGGCAATTAGAGTTCTATCAAATAATATACAGTGCAAGCATTCAATGACTCGCTAAATATTTCCATATTCCGAATACAACACTGAGCACAACATCTAAAACAAACATTTTGGATTCACTTAAAATCAAACAGATCTGCATTACGAAAGTACTTAATTAGTACACAAGATATAATACACATCATCACATGGGCCTTAATTCGGATAAGTCCAACAAGAATGAATACTACAACGCATAGTCTTAGACTCCAGCACGTGACAATCCATCAGCATTTGCATTCTCTGCTCCCCGACGGTGTTTGATCGTGAACTCGTATGGTTTCAAACACAGGGACCATCTCAGAAGCTGTTGGTTTTTTCCTTTGTTTTGGCTTAGCCAGGTTAGCGGGTTATAGTCAGTTTCGACACTGAATGGAACACCACACAAGTAGTAGTGAAGAGATTCTATCGCACATACTATCGCAAGGCATTCTTTTTCAATTGTAGAATAATTCTGCTCCCTGGGCAATAGTTTGCGGCTAAGATACGCTATAGGATGTTCGTCCTTAATGTCACCGTACTGACTCGAAATAGCTCCAATGCTCACATCACTTGCATCCGTTTGCAGTACAAATGGGCGTTCAAAAACAGGGTTGATCAAGATAGGTACCTTTACAAGTGCATTCTTCAAGTCACTGAATGGCTTAACAGCTGTCTCATCCAATGTAACACAATTTGGTTGTCCCTTCTTTGTCAAGATACAAAGTAGAGCAGAGAGCTCAGCGAAATACTTTATGAATTTTCTATAACAGCCCACCATTCCTAGAAAGGATTGAACCTCTTTCTTTGTTGTAGGGAGTGGGAAGTCAATCATAGCTTTAACTTTGGCATCGTCTGGTTTAATTTGACCTCCACCAACAATGTGACCAAGGCAAACAATAATATCCTTTCCAAATTCACACTTGGAAGGTTTAACTGTTAGATTGTTTTCTCGCAATCTCTCCAAGTCTGCTCGTAGATCCTGAAGGTGGTCATCCCAGGTCTCACTAAAAATAATGATGTCATCAAAGTAAGATGAAACATCATATAATTTGGACAGCAACAAGTCCGTCATGCGCGAAAATGTAGCAGGTGAAGTTTACATCCCGAAAGGCATAACAGTAAATTCATAATGTCCAAAGGGTGTCACCTTTGGTCATGTCGAGTTTGCTAATATATTTTCCATTTCCCAACTTCTCAAAAGTTCGTATATCCTTATTGTAGGATAGGCATCAAAGAGTGTGTTCAATTTTCTGTAATCAACACAAAGTCACAAACTTCCATCTTTCTTCTAAACAAGTACAATTGGTGAACTCCATGGGCTTGTAGACGATCTTATCAATTATTGCTGTAACATTTCGTCTACTATAGCTCTGACTTCAGCCCTTTTGCATGGGGAATAAGATCTGCGTGATCGGAATGTCTGGTGTTGTTCGAATGTTGTGAGTGATCAAGTTGGTTTTGCCTGCTTTTGAAGTTAGCACGTCTTCAAACTCAGAGCATAATTTTCACACCTGTTCTTGCTGTTCTTTCGTCAGTCTGCCATTCAGACTGATTTTATCCAAACTCTCCATATCGGCCAGTGGAAAGTCAATCCGTCCTCCTCCATCAAATTGATCACACACAGTTGCTGACAATAGTACAGCTCTCCTGTACTGACGTAATAGGTTACTATGGTAGGTTACTTGTCCTCGCCTACCACTAATGTTAATCTTGTAATTAACGTCATTGACCTTACAAATGACACTATAAGGTCCCTTCCACTGAGCCCTCATCTTCGATGCATAGGATGGCAACAAAGCTAGAACCTCATCTCCCGGCCTAAATCCCCTTTTGGTAGCATTTTTGTTGTACCATGATTAAACTTCCTTGTGACACTCTGTCATATTTTCTTTCACTGACTCACATCAGCCAATCGCTGGCGAATCGAAAGCATGTGTTCTACAACTGACTTCTGTGTCTCACCCTCACCGGTGAATAGATCCTTAAGAATCTCCATTGGCCAACCATACAGCAGCTCAAACGGCGAAAACCCAGTTGCCACATATGGTTCCTCCCTATAGCATAACAGTGCGTAAGACATCATCACATACCACTCTTCACCGTTCGTGGAACACAGTTTCTTCAAGACAGATTTGAGTCTGCCATTAAATCTTTCGACCTTTCCATTGGATTGTGTCCTGTAAGAAGAGGTTGTTATCCCCTTGATGTTCAACATGTTGTAGAGTTCTTTTAGAAGAGTACTTGTGAAGTTGGTCCCTTGGTCTGTAAGGATAATCTTAGGTATACCAACCCGACTAAATAGGCCAATTAAAGCATTTGCCACTGTTTTGGCCTCAATGTCCTTCAAAGAAATTGCTTCCGGATACCGGGTGGTTTCATCTACGATGGTTAGTACATATTTGTTCCCCGCCTTTGTGCGCTGTAGTGGGCCAAAGATATCCATCTCAATCTTACAAAAGGGACAGATACAATTGTTGGACATATCACTGGAGCTTTCTCCTTCCCTGTTCTCCTTGCTGTCTTTTGACAGATGTCACAGGTCTGACAGTGCCTCTGAATATCTCCAAACATTCATAGCCAAAAAACGCTGTTGTTATTCTTGCCTTTGTTTTCTCCCTTCCTAGATGACCAGCAAGAGGTCTAACATGTGTCAACTCCATCACTGCTTGACGTAACTGCTTTGGCAAAACTAATTGGATTCCATATTTGCCTCCATCCGACGACTTCCACTTCCGTTTTAAACTTTCATGCTCGCTGAAAAACGTATTGTCCACGCCTTCTGCTTCACTTTCTGATGGCAGGGCCTTTACTCTCACACCAGCCAACGAGCTGTCATTCTTCTGATACTGAGAAATCAATTCCACATTAACATTGTGCAGCTGATCAAGCGATGGCTGTCACCCTCGTCCTTATCAGGACCATGATCACTATCTTCGTCCGAAAATAGCCTATCCAGATGCACGTCCTCCAGTTCATGGGATCGGACCCTACAGTCTTTTATTTTCCTTTCACTTTCTTCAACTTCCTCTTTCCGCGCCCTTGCCTTGTTACTTGTTACTACCATAGTCCCGTTTTTCCTACGTAGAATGTCCATACCCAGCAGCGCTTGCGCTGCCAAGTCAGATACCAGTCCAACCTGGACATGACCATTGTAGTATGGGGTGTCTAATTCTACTATGGCTAATTTCGCCTCAAAAGGCTGTCTAATGGCGGTGTAGAGAGTCAGGCTCAGCCCTTCAAGGATACATGACTTATCGACCAGGTCCTCAAGTATCAAGATCATGTCTGCACCTGTATCTTTAACAAACAACACTTCTTTGTTGTTCACATTTATTAGCCATTCACCAATATTATTCTGGACAAAGTAGGTTGCTTGATTTTGTTTATTTCTGCTGGGACAATCACGCAAAACATGACCCTTCTGGTGACATTTATAGCACTTTTTGTCTCCATAGAATCTTTCTATCAAACCAGTTTACTAGGACTGAGGTGAACTTGATGCTTGGTTATTTGTTTGTTGTCGGCTGTGCTTAGGGTCCAACTTGCTGTCACTGATGGGCAAGACGTAGTCCTCAGCAGCATCGACAACAGACCCATTGCCCTTACTGCGCCTTATCCACTGGGCCTGCACTGGCGGGAGAGCCTTCAAGAAGTACTCATCTGCTAAACATCTGTGTGGATCACGACTGTCAATGAACGATGTTAAATACTGCCCTATACGTGCCATCAGACCTCTGTCGTTAGCATCCCTTCTTATGCTAACTAACTGGATAAAATATTCGTGAGGTCTTTTCCCAAACCTATTTATCAGGGCCTTTCTTAGCTCAATATAGTTCTTGTTTGTTTGCTGTGCTACCTCTCTTGTCTATCCTGTAAGCAGCGTTCTCAGTTGCAGGGTTTTCATTTCTTCACCCCTTTTGCATAATCAGCCACGGCCTCAAATTCCGAAAGAAATGATGATTGTAAGTTTGAAGTTTGACTTTGAATGGGATGATGTCATTCTTCTTATTTACGTCTTTCTGAAGTTTCACTCTTTCTATTTCTAACTCCAGCTCTTTAAGTTTAAAATTGTGCTCCATTCGCAACTTCTCCCTTTCAAGGTCTAAGTTTTGTATTTCTATTGCGCATTCTCTTTCTAACTGTAACCAGTTACATTCAGTTTGCTTGTTCGTGTCCTTGGATGCTTTTAGTTTGCTCTGTGTTTTCTTTTGTTTTCTTACAGGATGCTCTTCCTCTATATCCATGTCAACTGCTTCTTCATCACTGAAGTCTCCTTCAATATCTGTAAATAGCATCAAATTTGTTTGTTGTTTCCTTCTGGTTTTATTCCTTGCAATGCTGTGCTCTTCAACAATCATTCCTACGTCCTCATCGATAGTGCTACCTTGGGTCGCCATTTCAGTTCTTATTATGTTTATCCTTGGCTTAACAGGAATCACATACACAAAGTTACAGAGTATATCCAAAAGCAATTTTCAGCTACACTACTCAGACAAAACTTTAGTACTTGTGCTGTTCCAATGTTACTGTCAAATTTCCCACAACTTTGCTATCTCACCGCTGCCACCAAAATTGTTACGGGGTACAAAAGTTGCAAACAATAACAGCCAACTCAAAGTAGATTCCTAGCCAATTTTTAATGTTCACCCAAGTTAGGGCTCACGACGACTGCCCTTTATAGAGAACAGATTGGTAGTTTTACACCAGGACAATAATTTATTAAAACTACAGAATGGAGACAAAGTCAGGGTTCATTTACAGTAAAAATTCTTGCTTTTAAAGTGTTGACAAATACAGACCGCAACTCCTACGGGCCAGAATCTTTATCAGTATCAGATGTGTGAACTATGTAGAATTTGTTTCTAACATTACCGTATCTGACCGCTTAAAATCCTTTAAACTATAACTATCATATACACCCATGTTTCTTGTCTTAATGATAATCAATATTTATAAAATAAATTGAAGGGAAATGTTAAGCATTAATATGAGGGCAACAATGACAGTGACGTAATTAACGAAAATAGTAGCAGCAGGAAATACAAACATGGATAAATTAATTAGAGAGATGCATTTAGTATTATAATATAACAATGCCATTCACATTCATCAACTTTCAGAGGCGTTACAAACTAATGTGTGTAACGACCCAGAAGCGGAGCAGCGCAGGCACTTGGAAAAGTTCTCAGAAGCTATTGCCAAAATGAAATTAATGCAAATCTGTTGTTGAGATGTACAAGTTCTCCAAGACATTTCACATTGTTGGATACAGACATAATCAGTCTTGTTGTTTTCAAGTTGGTGCAATACTCAGTGATGGGTCATTTGAGCCCGTTAAGTCTTAAACCTGCACCCCATCTGGCTGTGAGAGAGCTTCGTACGACAGCAGTACGATTAAGTATCAAAATTTGTCAACACGTGTAGCTGAGGATGAACAAAACGGTCCACCCATCGCATCCACTATCGCATCTGAGGCAATCGAGTATCTTCATCAACAAAAAGTATGAGAGCCCTCGTGATCTTCAAGATTACCGGGCAATTACCCCAAGCATATATAAGCCAAACTGAGACATTGTAAAACTTTTATGCCTCAGGAAATCATAAACTATTACAGCACGTGGGTGAGTCATTGCTGCCCTCCGCATTCAAAAGTTGACATTATTTTCAATGTCAAATGCACCATACTGGTAATTTAACCAAAGATGGTTTTGCACCATCTTTAACATCACAACCATGGTTTCAAAGTGGTGTCTGTGCAAACATGAACCACATTGACACAAAGACTATTAATGATAAAATTGATAAAAAAAAATTTGCAGAGATCCTCGAGAAGTTTGAAAATGCTTGGAATTTCAGCTTCATATTTCCCCACAGACGCCTTTTCACGAATCAAGTTACATACCAATGCACAAAGTATGTTCCATCGTGGTCAGAGATAAACGTAAAAAGATGATGACATCCGGTGTTTTGAATGGGCAATCTTATCCGCGTTGCATCCTGCGAGCAATAATAAATATCAGCAGAGAATATAAAAACAATACCTTGGCGAACTTAAGTTTGGTAAAACTGAACTTCATGTAGAGGCTTCTGACACCATGCTCATATAGTGTTTACAACTCAGCCCTGGCACTGATGCTAATGTGTTCACTTGAAGAAAAAAACCTTTTATGGGAAACGATCATCCACCATGAAAAGCGTGCTCTACAATATTGAACTGTGTTTGCTGAGTGACATGGATATCCCAGAGACGAAGCATAATTACGTGTGGGTAAAGAATCTTTTCCGGTTGCTGTACCGACATAGGAAGAATAAGCGGAAAACGTTTCCAAGTCGACGCTGCCTGGGTATATTAAACATGCAACAGTTGCTTGACAACCATACATTTTACTGTAGTGGAATCAGTAAAAAAAAAACTGCAGTGGACATTAATGCCAGAACCCAGCAAATACATTTTGAAATATACCGCAGTACAACAACAAAAAATGAAAGTCCTGTATGCTATTTATGTTGACTTCAAATGCTTGAATCTTCCCTTGAGAACTGCAGGTCCTAAAGATGCTCAGTCACATACAACGCAAGTTGATGAAGAACTCCCGTGCGGCTTTTGTTTCGTTGTCATCAGCGGAGCGACTGAGCAACCATTGTTGCATCGTGTCCAGCACTCGATTAATGTGTTTATTAAATCGCTTTAAGTTACCAAGAAATGGACCCGACAACAGCTGCCCTCGCCGGCGTACATGATTATGACCAAATATAACATGCGCAAATTTCCGCGGCCACTCTTTGTTGGATATGCTAAGGAATGTTCAGTCCCATCAATAAAAAAGATCGTGATCACCGTCATACCACTGTTGCATAATGACGATTCGCAAAGACAGCATGTAATATACAGTTACGAATGTATTCAAATAAAAAGGAGAATTCCCGTAGTGTTTCATAACCTGCGCGGGTAAAATGGCCACTTAATAATTCAAGCAGTCACAACAACATCGAATGAACCATCAAGCGTCATACCAAACACGATGGAAAAATGCATTATGTTTAGGCTCGGACAAGTGAACTTTATTGACTCTCTGCAGTTCCTGAATTCCAGCCTAGACCAAATTGTAAGCAATTTTGTAGTAGGAAGCAACGACCGATTCAAAATCACTCGTCAACGGAGTGAATCTGACCCTGAAACACTCACGTTACACACTCGCAACGGAATCTATCTCAACGAGTACATATGCGAATGGAAGAACTCTGATGAGACATAGTTACCACTAATTGATGAATTCCATTCACCGTCTTCTCACAATGGTATTGCCGCCAAAGATTACACATAAGAAAACAACGTTTGGCCTATGTTTAGTTGTTAAAACCTGTTATGGGTTGGTAGGTGATGGTGGTTGTCGTTATTAGAGGATGACTGACCTTGGTGTTATTGCCCGGATAGAGTGGGTAATAAAAATAAGAAATTAATGGATGGAATAAATGGAGATATGAGCAGAGATATAGGATAGAACATTCAGGTTATATTGTACTTGTTAGCTTGATTGTAAGCAAAATGTATATTAATATTTTCGGACTCGAATCAATACGACGTGGGCTGATATGGATTTGAATAGTTTTGCCACCAAAGCAGATTTTTTCCTCAGTTTACCAGCAAGGTTGTTATTGACGTTAACCCGGGCGAACTTGTGATTTTCCAATATCGAACTGGAAAATTGCAAATGTCCAACGTTGACGTTCAAGTAACTGTTTTGAAGCCTCGAGGAGCCGTCGTGAAAATCCTTGCCGAAATCACCGAAATCAGGTGAATCAAAAGACTCTCGTGTGTCGGTTGCTTTTATCAATATTTGCGTCCACACAATCAGGGATTCAAATGTTAAAGTGTCTGGCGATGAAATGAGTGGAGGCCTACTCATGACTGGAAACAGAATTCAGCTGATGCAAGAACGCATCGATGATGATGTTGTTGCAACAGAACAATACGTGGATATAAAACTCAGGCATATCAACGTCGTTTCTGGCAATTACAGATTGGTAAAAAAAAAATGTAAAGTTGGTTTATGGAGTGAACTCTGAAATATTTACTGTAATAGGTGTAAAGATTGATGAGTTTCATCGCAGTGGCATCTAAAGCCACGTTGTTGCATGCTCGTTTAAGATAATAACGAGGAAAGAATATAGACGCGTGGAATAAATAAACTTGAGTGTTAATAACCGTCTTTGTGTGACTGTTTGCCATTAGATTTACTAGTACATATAAATAGTGGATTCTGATCGCAGTGATGTGTTTGAAGATTTGCTGACGGGGTGTTGAACCGAGTGACACGTGACGCCAACAATTATAGTGATTTTGTTCCACCTGTAGACGCATATCTGCGTGAAAACATTCTTAATCAATCATGGTATACACTGAAATATAATCTTGCTAAGGGCCAAATGGAAATCGACATTTGGGACCACTCTGATGTGCCAATACCAACTCAAAGACAGCTTGGAATCATTACATTAGCACGTGAAAACGCCCAGTTACGGAATGCACAGTACTGTATGAAAGCACTCTAGGATTATTTATACAACGATGAGATGAATTCACGAACAAGTCCACTCCGGTTGAGTTCCCGTTTGATTATGTTACAACAATATTAACTCAACCAATAAGAGAAAATTGCGACTGCCATTTAACAAGGACGAATTTATTTGTTACCAGTGTTTGGAAGAAGACGAAAATTTTCGTTTCAGAGATCATTTAATTGTGTAATCGGCGTGTTGCTATTTAAACTTGGTGTTAAGCCCCCAGAACGCAGAATCGCAGGAAATTTAAATATTTATCATGCAGAGATCTGTTTGTAATTGTTTGAAAGTTGCGCCATTAAAAAATAATTGGTTAGAAGTGCGTGCGCGTGTTGGACCAAAAGAAGCATGATTTTCAAGCAATTATACTACGCAATCACATTATTAATAGAAGAACTAAGATAGACCTAAAAGCTACCGATGCGATAAAATAATTCAAGCGGAATAACAGATGCAAGATGAAATCGTCAAGAGAACCGCGCTACTAGTGAAATACAAACGAGAGCTATAGTCGTAGATGCTATTTGTGGGCTTGCCGCGGAAACCACCATTTGCCTCGGTGTTGCGTAATTTTGACCACAACAACGATCATAGGTACACCAATCGGATTTACTGTCGGAGGTGTATCGATAGCAACCGTCGTGGCTGTCGGTGCTGGCAAAATAATTTCATTATGGTTACGAATACTTGTTTATTAGGAACTTTTTGCGACAGCACAAGATAGTCTAGATTAGTTAATGAACTGTACTCGATGGCTATTGCGGATAAAACATTTAGCATGGCTGAGTTTGAAATGATGCTGGTGGAAATGGAGAACTAATAAGAAACCGAGGCGCCAATGACCAAAACAAGTTACTGATTTACAAGCAGTGAAAATAAAGTATCTACTAGTGTATATTGTTCAGTCTGTCAGCATGTTTGCAAGTGCATATAGTATGTTCACTTGCGGGTACGGGGGGGGGGGGGAGATTTAAGTGTCAAGTCATGGGCTATAGATGGCTTTGAGATAGATAGATAGATAGATAGATAGATAGATAGATAGATAGATAGATATTGCAACCGGACGCCAAAATACCCATAATGATACTACTTCACCTCAAGTAAACTCAAAAACGGCTAAAACAGTGACTATGTAGAATACAAAATGCTTTCCTTGTTTTGTCGATCTTTTATTGAGTTTATTTCTTAGAAAAGAAGCCATTTTATTATACTATAATCAGTTGCGTGCTGAAAACAATTTTTTATGTACACGCATTTGTTTTAAAATAGCTGTTTGAATCATTAACAATTATATTGAAGTAGTTAGTAAATAAAATGCAATTACAACTACTACAATGGTGTCGTCTCAAGGTAAAATTCAAATTATCACATTTATTCCCAATATATTATGAACCTTGAAAGAAACTCGGATAAAGTATAACGTTGCTCTGAAAGTGACTTTCTTCAACCTGAATACTTTTTTATTGAAATACAGAACATGTGATCAATAAATTGAGTATGTTACTGACTTGTATGCAGAAAAATTAGCCACTTATTCGAATGGAAATTTCGTCAATAATATCACTGATATTGTCAATATTTTTAATGACGAATGATTAGGGATCAGGCACATACAAGGAGGGATTAACATTGGAGGGTATCGATGGAGATGTATAGTCAAACTCTGTATTATCGCGGGCTCTATATTATCGCGGCAAACGGGATTTTCCGAATAATTTTGGACACACGCCGTCTAGCGGTTGTTTACAGATGTAAAGCTGTAGCAGTAAAGATTCAAATATCTTACGGCACAATTTCCTCTAAAATGTCAACATTTTTTATAACTTTACGATGAAAAAGAATGAAGATCACGTTTTTGTAAAGTTCATCATCATATAAAAAAATCCAGTCGAACGTGCTATACCTGCATTGGCTTTGGTTACGAAATATGTTCAGTGTATCGTCTGATGTTTGATGATTATAGATCATATGCTGATGGCGACATACATGTTCTTACAAGATCAAGGTTGCAATTTCATTTCATGGTAGCCATATGGACCAACATTCACAAAATGTTGTAGCTGATCATATTTCTCGTACGTACATAAGAATATAATATCAGTTAAACTTTCTTTAAATCTATAATAATAATAATAATAATAATAATAATAATAATAAATAATAGTTGTCATATAGTTACATTTCTTTGCCCATTTTGCATTTAAAATTCATATAAAGTTAAATAATTGTTGCATTTAATTTGTAATGTTGTTATTCATGGATTCAGCATGGATTTACACTTGAATTACATTTGTGTGTTGGATTATATCATTGGATCTTTTCCTTTATTGTGGAAATACTAAACCAGTACAAGCGTGGACATATCTTCTCATAGGTAAGTCGTATTTTATTTTTATTATAATACTTGTGTGCTACCATACGGAAGTTGAGCAAATACTGCGATAATATAGAGTTGTTCCCCCATTGTACGTTAATCTGGGTTAGCCATCATATGCTGTTTTATTTACATTTGAGCGCTTCGTTTGACAAAGATTTTTTACAAGAATAGAAAGAGGGAAAGTAATTGAAACTTGACAAATTAAAAGTAAGCAACAATATCAAAACAGATTTAATATGTACCAGTAAGAACATTATGTACCGCGATAATACAGCGTCCCAGGCTAAGAAATAAAAACACTTTTCAGTAATGCATACAGACACCTACTGAAACCAACACTTCACTGATAATCCTTCACATTTGCGCAAATCTTTGTGTGCGAGTGGTATGACTCGTTAAAATATTCTGGACCTACCGAGAAAGACACCAGGGGTACATTTCCTCGCCCTTGAGAAAGTTAAACTACTTTTGTTCACATGGAACAATATGGCGGTGGAAGGAGACCAATTCACAATCAGAATATCGTCGGCTTTTTCTATTTTAAGATACGTTGTGCAATCCGAGGCGATTCACCTAACACAGAAAATGTGTACTCCTACCATTACTGCCGACCTAACGGAAATGACCAAGCTATGTTCCGATCGCTGCAAATTGCATTATTACGGCCCCTGTCGCCCGGCAACCCGCAATGCTTCACGCTTCGTGGAAAACAGGAAGTACTTATGTTTTACACTTTACTCCAAACGGGTTGGTATAAAGAGATTCTATGTCGAGGGATCTACTAGAAATACAGAGTGCATTGGAAATTGCAGCAGGTGAGAAACATATTTAATTGAGGAAGAGAATGCACGAAAAGCTTCATTAGATATATGTCCGTATTTTTAATTATTGTTTACTTGTGTTTGTTGCAAAGAAAATACATTGAATGGCCGGTAAAGTCAGGTGGCTTAATGATATTTATGTCAGTCAGTGATATCCATGGGTATGGCTTCAGCCCCCTTCCGTCTGTGCTTGTGTTTAACTGTCAGACCTGCTGTTATCATTGGCACTGAAACCTGGCTTAACAGATCCATTTTCTCACAAAAGGGAATATTTCTAATAAAAGATTACACTGTTTATATCAGGGATTGACCATTTATTTTGGGCTCCCATCCATATAGTAAAAGTCATACAGTCATAATGCTAATTTTGTTTAACCAAAGTCTATTCAGTCATAATTATTGAATGATCTTCTGGTGTTCAATATGGACTTTTACAGT
Organism: Megalonaias nervosa; assembly: GCA_016617855.1. Classification (NCBI taxonomy): domain Eukaryota; kingdom Metazoa; phylum Mollusca; class Bivalvia; order Unionida; family Unionidae; genus Megalonaias; species Megalonaias nervosa. The sequence goes on along the minus strand of JAECUM010003121.1, from coordinate 88,630 downwards.
GGTGGCCAGTTACTATAGTATTCACATACCCCACCCATTTGTTTGTACCCCCTACAGATTTTTAAAAAAAAAAGCATTGAGGATATAAAAAATGCTCAAAAATTAGTCATTTCATTCATTCATTTATAATTTTTAACCTGATTGTCACCAAGCAGTCCCAAAGTCATTGAACATAAAAGAAGCTCCCATTTAAACGAGCAAAGAGACTGCTTGCAGTCCATTTCTTGTTTCTAGAATAGTCTATTTCAGTAAAAACTGTTGCCTGTGTCCAATATCTGCAATGTCCAGTTTTAATATTTCTAAAACAAATTGAGCAAATAAATAGGAAGAACTCTTGTATACATGTGTTCAAAGAGATGTCAATCCAAAATTTACAACATTATTAAGATTTTCAGAGATGTTGAACTATATCACATCTGTTGCTTGAAAATGTAGACTGACCCAAGTAAATATAGCAGCTGTGTTACTAAAGGAGCTCTCTTTTGATTTGAAACTCCAACAAGTTGACAGTATTTGGGACTCCCTGGCAACAATCAGGTGAGAAATTATAAATCAGAGAATGAAATGACCAAGTCTTGTGTGTTTTTTATATCCTTGATGCTTTCTGTTTTTAAAATCGATTGGGGGATACAAACATACTGGATGGTGTAAGAATAATATTAAAAGGGTCAAGAAAACAGCATACTGAGTCTAATTATCACAATATAGGGTAGCACAAATTTGTTTATCAACATGTGTAGCTTTTATTCACAGTGACATCACAGTGTACAACATTCAATCTGGATTGTATTGGATCACACCGTTAAGTAGATACCATTGATTTTGCCATATGTACTTCTCAGGGTGTGCAACTAATGATCTACCAAAGGAATATGGATGTATGAGGATCCAAATAAATTGAAAAACTGCCATTTGATGTTATATAGAATCAAATTCTAAAAAATGACCATTATTGAAACAATCGGGGTTGAACACATACATGACCTGAATGACTTTTACTATAGAATTGGGAACTTTTTTTATTGTGAAATGAGTAATACATGGAATTTGTAACACATAAGCTTATGGTTTCTAACCTGCTAAACCTGATCACTCATTTTTATTGTGAAACTGCAATTTTTCAAATTTGTATATGATCCTCATGTTTTTATCATTTATTGGTGTAAGCTTAGGGCCGTGTATTATAGTAAAAATCATACATGTTCTGTATGCATTCAGTGCCTACTATTTCAATAACAGGTGAAGTTTTTAAGAATTTGATTGCATATACCTTTAAATGGTAACTATTTACTTTATATGGATCTTCATACGTCCATATTCTTTTGGAAGGTCATTGCTTACATGCCCCAACAAACACATATGGCAAAACTCACTGTTAAAGTACATGGACATTTTGAGATGAGGCAAACCAGATTGAATGTTGTGTGCTGCAATATCACAATGAAAGCTGTGCATATTGAAAAAAATGTGTACTACTATATATTGTGACAGTTAGATCTAACATACTCTTTTCTAGACCGAGTTTAGTACCTCTTGACAACAGTTAAGGTACAGAGTAAATGCATCTACTGATGGCATCAATTAACATAAAATATAGAAGGTTTTCAAACAGAATTTAATATTTTCATGATTTGGACCCATTTTACTATCAAGTTAGCATTATGTACCTGTGTAAAAAACAAAGTTGGGTTCTTTTGCTATATATTATGGACTGTAAACATTTAGGCAGAATAGGTAAAAATAATTTATAATTGAAGCATGTGAGATGCTAAGCAGTGCTGAACATTGGTGCTTCTTATATTTTTTTTCAAGATGTGAATTTGATTCTACTTGGCCAATGGAAGAGTAAGTAGTATATTTTTGTTTGGTACAGCAAGTTTTAACCTGATCAGGACAAGAGGATGATAAGTTGACTTGTGCCATACTCTTTTACTGGAGTTTGTTCATGAACTAGCCAAAACTTCAGCATCCGGACTGACTTTATAATCATAGATGTTGCTAAAGCATTTATAAGGTACCTCTTAAAAGACTACTTTATAAACTCAAATATACTTTGGTGTTCATGGTAATATTTTATTTTCTACATAACAGAAATACATTTCTAGTTAGTTTGGCATTCTGTACCGGAAGATATGGTAACAGTTTAAAGGCAAGGGCTGATTCCTAAAAAAATGTCAGTTGCATAAAGGTTTACATATGGAGATGTGCCAGACCTAAATACTTGGTTTGTTAATCATTATCCTGCAGAATAAATATTCAGTCAACTCATATTTCAGCAATATTCAAATTTCATTACTAGAGAATGTTTGGTTTCCAATAGGAACTGGTGGGAACAAAGGTGCTCAGTAGTGAATTTGATCTTCATAAAGATCATTCTGCTCCTGAGTCAGGATTCAGACATTGGTTATCTGGAGACACAAATAGATATTTCCTCTATGTATTGTTCTTTACAACATCAGAATATCCCAGGATTTTACTTTTGTTGGGAATGTGTAAGAGGATATAATGTGAAAATGTTATTGCAAGGAAAAAATGATTTTTAAATGTTGGGAAATTAGCAGAAGTTTATGGTTTCAATACCAGGTGGTATTAGGTATTAATTTAGAATTATATTTTAAGCTCATTCTGATTTTTAAATGCTGGTTTGACAACAGTATGGACAATATTGAATTCATCCAAATCTTGGAAACTTAAGAATTACATTTTTATTTTTGTCACTATGACATAATGATTGGAAACTAACTTTGTTGTTATAATGAGAGCTGACTATATCTTTTCAAAAGGGTTTCCACATATCATGGAAAAGTCTGGGAATTTTTAGTTTTGAGGAATATTAGGGAATGGTCAGGGGTATTTATGATAAATTTTGAAAATTTTAATTTTTGTTGAAAGTGAGGGAAATCTGAGGGAATTTTGTACCTTCAGTTATTGAAATTTTTACGTGGATGAGTGGGTGGGGAAATGTGTTGCATAATGTTGATGACTGTGGCTTATTTAGGATTTCAAATTTCATTCAGAGCAAAATATTGGAAGTAGCCTCTGAATTAATTTAATGCTGATGTCTTTAATCCTATAGATGTTTAATTACCATGCATACTGAAATGTTAAGAGAGAAAAAGTTAACTGAACAGGCAAAGCACCTCTTGCCTTTTGAAGGGCATATCACCCTTTTCAGTCTGAGCAAACTTACTTGCATGCATATCTACTTTTTCTTTGTGTAGTTGCTGTTTGTAGATGTGCATTGCTTATACCATCAGGATGGTAGCTACTAATCAAACTCTTTGCTCGGCAGATGGGCTTAACACTGAGTATATTTTTCCTAACATCAAAATTTGCAAACACTTGTTCAAAGGGGGTTGGTCTTATCGTCAGGCATAGATTTACCATTAGAGAAATACAGTCGATTTCTTTTTCTTACTTGTTTAACAATTTAAAATGTACATGCAGTTTGTTTGACATTAAACATGGACTGAGAAAATTTGCCTTTGGAGAAGATGTTAGGGATAGCTGATTCCATTAAGGTCTGAGAACCCTGTTTCAGAATGAAGCAAGGTTTCAGACACAGGATACAATTTGGAGTCCAGATAGATGTTGATTTTGCCATTGTTTAATTGTAGGACTGGCAAAGAGTGGAAGATGATGGAAAAACAAAATGCCCCACTAGGGACCTCAGAACGGATGCCGAGGCTGCAGAGTGCCAAATTTGAACCAGTAGAAACAGAGGTCAGCTACAAAAGTGGGGCCCATTTCAAGGGGCAGGTACAGGACCATAAGAAAATGGGACGTGGAATTTTTACCTGGCCCAACGGAGCAAGATATGAGGGTGACTATGTGGACAATGTTCGAACAGGAAAAGGTATATTTTGTATAGAGTAGCATTTTAAACCAAAACTTGCAACACTTATTGTCCGTGTCAGGTTTTTCAGTTGATGTCTTGGGGGCGCCAAGTGGCTGAGTGGTCTAAAGCGCTCACCATTATGGATCACTGCCATCTCACCTATGTCTGTGTGGGTTCGAGTCTTGGGTTCGGCCAATTTGGGTATGTGAGAAAGCTTGCCAGTTGCTTCTTACGGGTCGGTGGTTCTTTCTGGGGTTTTCCAGGATTCTTCCTCCACCATTTATACTGGCCGCCATTTATAGCCTATTTTGTGCTGAAAAATGGCATTAAACCCTACAACAACAACATCAGTCGACATCTTTCAAATTGCCATTGCCTCCCTGAGTACTTTGTAACAATCATGCTTATAGGGACATACTGTAAAATCCAGTCTATCAAATGATTAAGATTTAATAAGACATCACAGATTTTTGTGTACTCAAACACACATGCTCTATGTAAATTTGTAAATTGTTCCTTCAGTATCAAAATTGGATGATTCAAATCTTATAGCCGCACTATATATTGCACACCTATATGGACAAAATTGAGTGAAAGTTTAAAAAGCAAGTAATGATTTGCTATAACAATACTCTTCGTTTCTGTTAAGAATTCACAGATGGAACAGTGCCTCAGCAATATTTTGTAAACTACTGTATTTAGTTTTGAAGAATTCATGAGAAAGTTTGTGTTTTCAGTCATGAGAATACAATTTTATAGTAACAATCATATCTTGAAATCTCAGTGGAACTTTGATATTCATTTTAGTTCGCACATTACTGATAAACAGAACAAATTACTCTTTAAATGTTACATAATTTTGTTCTTAACAATGCTAGAAGCATTTAGAATTGTTGTATAGATGTCTCTATATTTGTACATAAGACATCAATGATTTTTTAATTTTATTTTATTATTGGAATCATGTAATCTAAAATAAATAATTCTTAAAAGGTTGCTTCCTTGCTCTGGATAATTCATAATCATTAGTAATTTCCTTTACTAAGAGCATAAAGGTGGTGCTCTACAGTTTCGTATTTTGCATAGGGTTAGAATTTTAAAGAAAAATAATTCCCCCGGGTTTCCTCACTAGTTATACTGGCTATTTAAAAAAGACCTTGTATATCTTTGGTATTGTTCAAAGAACCTTTAATTCCATTTATTTTGGTGTATGATTGATGGGTATAATATGGGTTATAGAGTATACAGTTTGGCCTTACTCTAGATGTACACCTTTCAAAAAAGTGCTAGCTCCACTTGGTCATTTTCACTTCCTGAACTTCAGAGATAAATTGTAAAACGAAAAAAAAGAACCGATAACTTTTTTACATTTTATATATTTGGTAATTCATTCATTGCACTTTCAGAAGCTGGTATTGTCTTGTCTGGCAAATTTCATTTTCCCTATTTTAATAGCTGCTAAGGATAGTGTACTTTAGACAAATTCAGGCTGATTTTTGGAGCACAAGGGAGCAGTCATTTTAGTTAGCAGTGTGCTAAGATCATTTACAATTTCAAAAGTACAATATCCAAAGAAATGTCAGCCACATTACATCAAAGTAGCATAGAGGTATGCCAACATTCTCTCCACAGTGCATGGTTTAAATGCAAACAACTTCACCTTACATACGTCACTCTCTCAAAAGTACATAATAATTGGTGAGCGCCCCCAAATGTCTTAAGAATTTGAAATGTTCAGCAATATCACACTGCCTTCATCAGCAGTTAATGCTGATCACATGAATTATAATGGTCATGTAATTTGAGGAGACTGATACAGATGGGTGGTAGTTCAAGCTCCTAGTCCCTGTTCAGTGTTGGCCTCTGCTGTCATATTCCAGTTGACTTCTTCACCTTCCTTTTTCATATGTTGTCCTAAGATGTAATGATGGATTGTCCCATATTACTACAATGTTCATGTATGTCAGATGACTCTCATCTAATGTGTTCCTTCATTCTTGTTTCTTAGTCGCTGATGAAGGCAGTGTGATATTGCCAAAAGTTTAGAACTCTTAAGATATTTGTGCTCTGAGTATGGGAAATTACTAATGATCATAATGAATTATTTTATCTTATTCTGTTTCTCGATTTTTTTTTGCTCATGACTAGTTTTGTTTGGAAAATAGACACGCTTCACAGTCACCAATAATAAGAGTCAATACAGATTATTGCATTTTCTTGCTGATTGAAAGCGAGGCTTGGAGTGTATGCTTTGTGAAAGTGTATTTAAACAGTGGTGGACTATTATAGGCAAATAGCCAAGTTAGCACTTTTACTGGACATTAATAGTCCTAATTTGGGGAAATGCCCTTAAAATTGAATGAAAAGTAAGAAATAATTAATAAAGAGTCTGAGTATAAATCCATTCTAATAGCAGGATATTATACTCATGATCCCAAACAAAGTCAAATCTAAAATGCATCGTCAAAACAGATGAACAGGAAGTTGGATTTTACAAATTTAAATTTCTTGTGATGACCTTTCTGGCATAAAAATGACTTTAGATAATCACTGTAAATTATTTATTCAGTGTAACTTTAATTAGCCCTTTCACTTGATGGTATTGAGGTCATGGGAAAATGGTTAACTCTCCCCCTTGATTAACTGTTAAGTGTAAACGCAGGCATGTAGATAAATGAAGATTATTATATGATATAAATACTAATTGTGTATCATTAGTTTACATAAAATGTCACTTTACAAATATAAATAAATCAATCAATCAATAAACAAGCAAATAAACAAACACTATACAGCTATATGAGATAGAAACTTAATATGGTTGGAGCACAGTAGTTGTCATATGTAGAACGTATCTGTAGACAAATACACTTATTAAAACAAGAAAAAATATGAAAAACTAACAATTTTATTTAAAGGGATTATTATTTAAGTTTATGCACTCATATATATATATATATATATATATATATATATATATATCTATATATATATATATATATATATATATATATATAATATTTTGCCATGATCTTTGCATTGCTCTGCTGTCAGACAGTTGTTAACACACAGAACATTGTACTCATCAGCCTCCTAACACAAGACATAAAGCCATTGGGGTGCTCTGATTGGTGATTGCGTATAGGATCTAAGACGTACCCTGTATCTTTGATAAAAATACTTTCAGGCTTGGCAGATGGCATTGGACTTCTGTGTATTTTTGTTTTCATCATTTTTCTTATTTCTAAATTGTTTCTGGATTCAACCTGATGAGAAATTATTTCAATTCTAATTAATTACTCTACATCTTGCATTGATAACTCCAAAGAATAGATATCTATTAGATATATTAGACATAGAGGTTTTAATATCAAAAGTTAAGGCCAGAGAATGTCCTTTACTAATGTAAGCTTCCCAGGATACGTTATGGTAGCTGGTACCTGTTGTTCAGATGATGCTCTAACCCCCAAATACACCATCTACATTCTTCAAATCCCCTCTTGAACAATAATATATTTTTTTGATTATTCCACATTTATGTGGAACAAGATTACTGGTTAATTGCATAGAACTGGTTGAAACCTAATCCGCAAGGGTTCATTGTTCTTTTAGGAGCCAGTCACTATACAGCAGTGTTCTGCTTGCACAGTTGTATTTATTTAAAGTTAATTGAGTTGAATACAAGGGATTTTATAACCCTTTAAGTTTATGGTATGTCTTTCTCCATGATATACAAGTTTTTCCAAATTTGTAATTTGAGAGCACAAACCAGATTTCTGGGTCATTAAATGTAATAGTATATTGTAAAATAAGATTTATGTTACTGGCGGTAAAATTTTGTGTGGGTTTTGCGTGACAAGGTTTTTGAGTGTGGGGTAATTAAAACTTTGTTAAGTGAGTGGCTTGGTTAAACACCTGTAAGAGCTGTTGTTTCAGATCTGGCAAGATGAATATATTATATATGAATATATTGCAGATGTGTATTGTACATGTATATTGTACATGTATGTCCCATGAGAAGTGCAGGCATGATTTTAGAACATAGACATTTTGTTTGATGCTACAGCTTGCTCAGTTTGAAATCCAGATATCACAGCTGTAGATAGCTTTCTTTTACTTTGGAAGTTCAGGATTTGTTCCCTACCCAACCTCCATGCATTTTTAATCTCATTAAACTATTCACTTTGTCTCATGAGATGTTGAATTGTATTAAATATAGTAGCATTGTACTGGCTTTTGTTATACAGTGTTGTACCAAGGATTCCATGCACTGGGGACATTGTGTTTGATGGATACACAGCATTTTAGCATTTTAGATGGACAAAAGAAGTTTGGTTCTCTAGATTAATGCCATCTTTCAGCACGTAACTTGCTATACATGTCATCCAATATATTTAGTGGAGAAAGAACCTGGAAAAAAAAGCCAACCTGTGGGAAGCTATTGGCAAGTTTTCTAACGCACAAATGTTGTCCGATCTGAAACATGAATACACCTGGACAAAGGTGAGATGCGAAGGATCCATAAAAGCTATTGCATTAGACCGCTCATCCACCTAAAGTCCTGGATAAAGGAAATTAGTAGTAGTGCTGACAAAAGGAGATAATCTTGTTTTGTTTTGACAATTTTGGCACCTTAACTTTATCATCTTCACTGTACTATCTTATTTTCCTTGAACACATTATTATTATTACTATTATTATTATTATTATTATTATTGTAGTAAATAATTTATCATGTGCTCAGGTAACTCATGAAAACATTAACATGTTTGAATGTCTCACTAGCCTGAAATGAGCAACACCATGAAATTTTCTGTTTTGAATCTTGCTGTCATTTAACTTTACAATTCACTCATTATCTAACAGCATCCTCTGAAAGTTGCTTTTCTTTTTAAATTAATGTATCATTCATTAAATGATTGATTGTGTATTTGCATGAATTCAGCCCCTTATGTTGTTAATTCATTCTCAAAAGAAATTAAATCTGGGTGTGTCTCCAACTCTGAAAATATGTTACACTAAAGGCCATCAAAGATTTTACAGTGCAACTTGGCCAACGACCACAAACCTTGAATGTTTGCATTGATGAATTGTTTTCAAAAGGATATTCAATACCGTCTTTGTTTTTATCACCATTAGCAGCTTTGGCTATTGTGAGTGCCAACACAGATATAGATTGACATCCGTTAAAGAAATGTTTTGGGCAAGTTTTTCTGTGTTTTTTTTTATTTCTGACCAAAAAGCATGCCCAGGGGGTGCACAGAGTCAAGATCCCATCCTAAAGGTGCAATACTGATAATTTATCATCTTGTTAAAATAGTCAACTTTCTTTACTATTTTATTGCCATATAATAATAATAATAATAATAATAATAATAATAATAATAATAATAATTATTATTATTATTATTATTAGTAGTAGTAGTAGTAGTAGTGCTTTATTTTTTCAGAGGGTACAAGTCATTTAGCCAGGTTCTTAAGTAATCTCACATGAAGCCCTCAGGGGCATGCAACATTCTATTCATGTACACACTATTCATAAAAGAAAGAAAGAATGAACATAATTACATTTTAATGACACAAATGGTTCACAGAAATCTTCCATTGTTTGTACATATGCTTGTCACACCATACATTTGCCATGGCATATATTACCATATCTTCAACAGTTTTATATTGTCTAACATTTGTTTATTGATATTTTTTTTACTTCATCTTGTGTTTCACAGAGCTGATAGCTGTTATCTTAGGTCATGGCATTTCGTGTGTACAAAAGTTATAATTTTGTTTCATGACTGAGAAATTATTATCAGAGATATATAGTGTAACTGTGTTAACTCATCTTTTCTTGTGTTCTGTCATTTTATCAAATGGTTGTGGTGGAAGACAATAATTAGGGGTTTTCTTTCTAACTTAAGATGTACTTCTTCAAAAGTTGCTATCTCATAGATCTGTGTGATGTATCTCTTGATTTCATTCAGTTTTCTGCTGCAACATGATGGCATTCATTTAATAGGAGATTGTTTTCAGTTTTAGTTCCCTTGATATCTTTCTGGCATCAGTGTTATGGCATCAGTTCATTGGAGATCATTTGCAGTGACAGGATATAAAATGTACAGTTTAATATCTCATAAAACCATCAGATTTTTTTCATTCATATGACCATCAGCTGTAGTCTAGTGTAGATTTCAGTACACTACATGTGTTTTTTATTATTATATCACCTAATTTTCAGCAGTGCATGGTCCAATTAAAGATGTAGACATATTTTAAAAATAACAGGAGAAGTGATAATCATGCAGCAAATCTCGATCATATTGTTTCTTCCAGTCTAGCCAGCTTATCAGTGTGGCCTAATGGCAGTTGCAAAAATGAGTATATCTGTATTTCAGGACATCATATTTTTGCATCATTCTATTTTGTTTTCTCACCAGGTTATCAACTATGGCCAGATGGCAGCCAGTATGTGGGAGATTTTCTACAGGACATGAGACATGGCAAGGGAAAACACACCTGGGCTAATGGAGAGGTAACACTCAAATCCACTTGAATGAGTTCAAATAGAAATACAGTGCAATCCCGTTAGAAATGTTTGTCTGAAATGTTCTTTTAAGTTGTTCTAGGTAAATATCGCCAAAAAGAGAATTTGATCAGGTGCACTTTTTACAGTTGGTGCTAGGTGCATTATAAGTAACTAAATTTATGTCTCATTTGATTTGGAATCTATTTGTTAGCGTAAAGTGGATAGCCATTTTTTTTTAATATTCAGATGTCCTACGATGGAATTAAAGTGCGACATCATTATTTAGTTTCAGTTGTTAGGTTTAGTTTTTCATTTTACAACACAACAACACATGAAGGTTTTATCATGCTGAAGTGATTAGCACAAGAAGCCTGTTTTATGAACATACCTGTTAACCTCCCAAACAGTGTTAGGGGATCTCTGAGAATCAGAAAGTGTGCTTTGATGTATCAAAGGGGGTGAAAAAATTGGCATTGTAAAATTGAGAAATAAGTTATTTACTAATTTAAGCCTCTAGAAAATTATTGGAAATTTTGATAAATTAAAATAAAATAAGTATTTGCTTTCCATGGAGCATTTAATATACTTTCAAACAGAAAATATTTGGAAGACTTTCTTTTCGAAGCCACATATAATTGGGTCCTGGAACCTTGTTTTATGAATAAATAAATGTTTGTAATTGTTTCCTGAAAAATAATAATATAGGAATGTTGTTACTTTTATGAAATGTTTGTTATGACAGCAAAACACGTTTATATCATTTTTCAAAACCATGTTTCAGTGTAATAATGCCTGTCACTGATAGTACACTGAGTAATTTTGTACTTCAATGCATGATCTGAAACACACATAGTGCATGGCAAAATGGAAGAACTATATTTCATTTTTGTTGTTGTCAACTTGGTCCATCTTGTAAATACACATATTTCCATTTAAATACTTGACTACAAGTTTCTGATTAATATACTCAGAATGGAATAACCCATCTAAAACTCAATGATTGCATGTAATTTCTTTAAAAAATGTGATATAAAACAAGGAAAGTTTTGTAACAAAAACTTCACTAGGTAAGTTCTTGAACCAGTACAAGTTTGCTTGCTTTACAGCTCTCTTATCAGAACAAAAATCAAACTTAGTTATTATTTCATGCATTTCTACATTTATATCTATCTTGGCAGTAAAATATCCACTGTAGTATAAACTACTGCTCACTAATATTTATCTTATTTGATAAAGTGATAAATTACAGACAAATGCATCTTCAAGAAATGATCCCAGATATTCCCTACAACTTCAGGCTTAACACTTTTGATGATGCATAATTTAAAATTATGAACATTTCAGTAATATGAACATTTCAATAATATGAACATTATAATAGTTATCATTTGAATGATGTGAGTACAGTATATACTTATTTATAAGTCAAGTCCAACTGCAGACAGCATAGACCCTGATCTGCCATCACATAGTGCACCAATAGGCCATGGTCTTGCTTTTTTGTTCTACTGATTATTTTTAACAAACTGCATACACTCAGATCTGCTTGTGCATTATTCAATGGTAAATCTGGGTTTGTGCAGTTTTGCAATTGAACTTGGCTCATAAGCGATATATATAGCATATGAAAACATGTACTAGGGTCATATTTGTCACAGCAGTATTTGAAAGGATTATGCATTATTTATCACAATTAACTTACCATTATAGTTCCTTATTATCAGTACCATGCATACCATATATACTCAGTTATGAGATGAGCCCAACTGCAAACTACATAGACCCAGATCTACCATCACATAATGCACCAGTCGATCTGGGTCTGTGCAATTTGTTAGGAATAATCAGTAGAGCAAACAACATAGATCTTGAATTGACAGGTGCATTATGCTATGGCAGATCAGGATCTTATTCTTTTGCAGTTTGACTTACAAGCAAGTATATATGGTAGTAATGAACATTTCCAGCAAACTACTTCCCATATCAGGTTGAAATACAGACACACTTGTAATTTTAATATTCATGAATTTGTGGAATTTGCTGATTACTTTTATTTGAATAACAATTTTGTTAAATAAATGCATACATATATATAAAAAGAATATATTTTCTGACTTTATGATCAGGCTCGAGTGTACAATAATGAACATTTGGCATGCTGTGGTGACATCAGTTATTGTTTGTGAATATCTCATGTCATATATACATGTAGCTTCAGACTGAAAACTGTGCATTGAGCTGTAAATTCTATATTTATACTGTGTCTAGCAAATGGATATAAATATTTTGGTTCTTCATTGACTTAAAATCAGGAAAAATGTTTTCTTTTCAATCTTTAATTTGGTGAACATTTCATTTTTATAGTTTGTGGTTCATATTGCAGACATATTTTTTTATCGATAACTCATAAACAAAACTTGCTTTGTGCAGAAAATGTGACACTTTTAAAGAAGAAATCCCCAAACAGCAGCAAATAATGTTGGTAGAAAGACAACAGCTATGGAGATTGCACCTTCTTTTTAAGATTTAATGAGATGCAATTAGTTCAGAAAAAAATTAACTTGCTCATGGACCAGGATCAGGTGTCTTTTGAATTATCCCTATGTAAAAATCTGCTTGACGTTTTTGATCAACAGGTTCCAAGGGCATGTAGCCCTGTGAAGACAAGGAGCCAATAAAAGATTTTTAAAAGCTCAGGACATATAGAGCTATTCTGTTGGTTTTTTTTAGTTGAGATGCATTTAAATATTTCATTCAAATGTAAAAGTCACACTATTTCCACACTGATCCCTGTACATATTTGAAAGGTAATATAGACTGGGACTGTATATGAGTACATGTATTTCATGAAAGGGCTGTATTATTTACAGAAAATGTGTTTACATGGTATAATCAAAGGCAGATTGTTAGACACTATGTAAGGCATGAAATTCTAGTGTAGTACCATGAGTGTATCAAAGGCAACTTATTTAAGTTTCAATTGCTGTGCATTGATGCAGTCTGTCATGATACAATGAAGGTTAGGTTTTAAGGGTATATATCCAAAAGAGTACCCTGACAGACACTACTGTATGTCAATCATATCAAGTCATTTTACATAAAGGCCATTTTCTTATTATGTTTGACATCAAAGACGACTTTCTGTATTTCAATGTTATAATTATCAAGGTACTCTGAAAGCTACCATATTTACATGCTTGTAACACCAACCCAGCTGTAAAAGGTATAGACCTAGATCTACAATTAAATCATGTAGTGATAGATCAGTGAATACTAATGATGTTGTCATATAAAACCATCACTATGTATCATCATCAGGTTTAGGACAACATCAATATTGGCAACAAACATAGAGCAGCAGTATAGTACATATGCTTGAGATACCCCTGGCACATAAATCCATTTGTAAGTCACTGCAATACATGGTGACATGTTTATGGTAGTCAGTGGTATCCTTTGAATTTGTACATTTCAGTCAATACATGGTGTCAGGCAGTGGTCAGCGGAAAAAATCTTCCATGAGCTGCAACCATGAGATTGCTCTTTTTTGGGTGCATATTTGTATTGATGATGCATCACTAATATAAATATTGTGATATTGTTGTGAAGATGTCATACAAATGTGGTGATATTGCAACTAGATTCTTGGCTCACAGTAACTTCACTATCATAAACACTATGAAATTGTAAATAAAACAAACAGCATGTACACTGAATGACTAATGCTCAGTGTAAGGTCAGATATTGGTCATAGCTGTCTTCAGTATCTGATCTGGGTCTTTGCTGTACACAGTGTCCGATCTAGGTCTCAGTGTATGTAATGTTAGATCTGGGTATTTGCTGTACGTAATGTTAGATCTGGGTCTTAGCTGTTTGCAGTGTCAGATCTTGTTTTAGCTGTATGTAATGTTAGATCTGGGTCTTAACAGTATGCAGTGTCAGATCTAGGTCTTGTCAGTATGCAGTGTCAGATCTGTGTAGCCTGTATACAGTGTTGGATTGGAATCTTAGCTGTATGGAGTGTTAAATCTGGGTCATCACCGATTGCAAAGTCATTTCAGGGACTTAGCTGTATGTAATGTCAGATCAGAGTCTTATCTTTATGCAGTGTCAGATCTGTGTCTTTATTGTATGCAGCATCAGACCCAGGTCTTCACAGTAAGCAGCATCAGGTCTGGTCTTCATTGTTTTAGTAGTTTTCAGTTCGGGGTCTTCACTGGTTGCAGTGTCAGATCAGGGTTTCACTGATTGCAGTGTCATTTGAGTCTTACCTGAATGTAGTGTCACATCTGGGTCTTGACTGATTTCAGTGTCAGATCTGGGTCTTCCCTGATTGCAGTGTTAGGTTCATCTTTACTAATGTTGTGTCAGTTCTGGAGTTTTACTGAGTATAGTGTCCAAATGGGAGCTTTCATTCATTGCAATGTCAGATATGGGTCTTTGTTGATTGCAATGTTAGTTCTGAGTCTTGATTGATTGCAGTGTGAGGTCTGGGTCTTTACTGTATGCAGTGTTAGACCTGAGTCTACACTGATTGCATTGTCAGGTCTGGATCACATCTGTGTGAAGTTTCAGATCAGAGTCTCAGCTGTATGCAATCATTTATTGTATCAGATCAATCTTTACTATATGCACTGTGTGCATGTTAGTCAATCCACCCATATGTCCATCACAACCTTGATTATGCACAGTGTTAATGTTTTTTTGTTTCTTCTTTTAAATGACTTTCTTGCTAACTAAATGGCAGGCTTGACAAAGAGGGACTCTCATGTTCCTCTCTAAGCACAGAGGTTCCTCTTTGAACAGATAAAATGAAGGTTTCTTTATCGAGTACCTAGTTTGTTATTAATTGCTTTACTTTCAAATTACCTATCATAAAAGTTTTATTTTGTTTTAATTTAGTCTACACAGTCAGGGTCTTCCCTCTCATAACTCAATTTCTGGTAGCCACTGTATAATGAGGAAATATTTGTACTTGAAGATTATGTTGTAATAGTGCCAAAATTTTTAAAAAGAAAAGAGGTGTTTATATGTACAACCACTTTACAATAGATTCCCATTACCCATGAGCTAAAATTGAAAAATATTATACATTAAGAGGCAGTAATAAAATGAATATAACCAATTTATTGGGTTTGATGAGAACACCTGCAATACAAGAGGTGGCAGCACTGTAATGAGGGGTATTTTATGGCAAGGAACCACACTGTGATTTAAAAAAAAAAGCACATAATAATATTGTTTATGTGTTTTAATTATGTGCCAGAATTAAGAAGTAGAAAAATATGAAGCCAACAAAATGACACTAATACATTACATGTCGGGGGCCCCGAGTGGCCGAGTGGTCTAAAGCGCTGTCCGTTACGGATCACTGCCATCTCACCTCTGTCTGCGTTGGTTCGAGTCTAAGATTCGGCGAATGTGGATATGTGAGAAAGCTTGCCAGTAGCTTCTAGTGGGTCGGTGGTTCTTTCCGCGGATTTCCCGGTTTCTTCCTCCACCATTAATACTGGCCGCCATGTATAGCCTATCGTGTGCTGAAAAATGGCGTTAAGCCCCACAACAACAACAACAACAACAACATTACATGTCATTATCCTTACTTAACAAGAGGAACCAGGTGTTACACATATATGTGCGTAACAAGACCAAACTACCAAGACTGTGGACCCAGTTCAGGTATTGCATAATGTGCTGATAGCTCAGGTTAGGCTGTCCTACTCACGATGTATTGACAGTTTGAGTAACACTGTCTTGCTCCCCATGTGCTTATACAGCTGAGGTTAGAATATGCTTTTTGTCCAACTTATGATGTGGTGACAGCTCTGGTAGACTGTGCTTTGCCCTACTCTTGATTTATTGATGACTTGGGTTAGAATGTGCTTAATTTTGCCCTAACTGTGATTAGACCATTCTATTCATACAACTTATGATTCTGTGAGAACAACTTAATTGTGCTGACAATTCTTGGGTTAGGCTGTGCTTTTCACACCACTAATCATTTTGTGTGAACAGCATAATGTATCAACAGTTTGGGTTAGACTGTACTATTTGCCCTACCCATAATTTCTTGTGAACAGCATACTGTGTCAGCAGCTTGGGATAGACTATGCTATTAACCCTACTCATAATTTTATGTGAACTGCATAATCTGTTGACAGCTTGGGTTAGACTAATGTTCACCATACCAATAATTTCATGTGAACAGCATAATGTACCAACAGTACAGGTTAGATTGAGATCTGTACCCTACTCATGTGATGATGGCTCGAGCTTTAATGTGAACAGCAAAATGTGTCAAAGCTCACATTTAATGTGAACAGTATGTGTAGTAGCTCTGGTTTGAATGTGCAATTTGCCTTACTCATGAGCTCATTTGAACAGCATATTGTGTCAGTAGCTCAGGTTTCAATCTGCAGCTTGCTGTACTTGTGAGTTTATATGAACAGCATGAGTCACAACTGTAGCTCTGGTTTGAATGTGCAATTTGCCATACCACTGATTTCATGTGAACAGCATAATGTGTCAATAGCTTAGGTTTGACTTTGCTGTTTGTCCTACTCATGATTTCATGTGGACAGCTAATGTCTTAAGAGCTTTTATGAGATTGTACTGTTCATTATATTAAAGATTTTTGTGAACAACATACTGAACAATATGCTGACAGCACAGGTTAGATTGTGTTATTGGCACATCTCCTCATTTCACTTGAACTGCATAACGTGCTGACAGTTCAAATCATGATTTCTTGTAAATGGCATAGACCCACATCTGCAAGCATGTGATATGATAATAGAACTTAGTCAGTGCTGTTCAGAGTTGGAGTTGAGAGTATTATATGTAAGTATGGGATGGTTCTGAAAGGATCTGAGTGGCAAGTGGTGCATATCATGTAGAAGTGTTTCTCACATAGGCTATAAATGTTATCAGCTGACTCAGCATTTTTTTGTGAGAGGAAAAGAAATCTTAGGCTTAATAGTGTCAACTTGAAAATTATGAAGGATTTGTGAGCTCTACAAGCTGTCCAAGTATTACATTGCCAATAATTGAAAAGTTGTGTTGTTGTGGTTAACTCTACTAAATGTCTCATGAAGATCACATCAGGGTCAAAATGGTGATGACCATCTCTGCACCTTGGTGAGGATGACAATTAAGGACAGTGTCAGGAAGATTAGGGGCTTGTTCTGATCAGGAGAGATTTATTGAATTTTTAATTTAAAAACAAAAAAAAACCCCATTATTTTATTTTACAGTGAAAATAATTTTGACTCAAAACTTTATTTCCTGGGATATATATATTACAAATGTTTACAGTTGGAAATATGGTTTCCATGGTGGGTGACTGTCATAGAAGTGATATTTATCAAACAATCACCAACTGGCAATCAATTCAGCTTATCAGTCATCTCAGTGGACCTCTGACCAGTAATATACTGTATTACCTGCTAGGTGCAAACTATCACATAACAGTAGCTGCACTGAAACTTTGAGAATGAAGGTCTATGCTTCAACACCTAAATTGTTGTCATAATTTCAAGACAGTTAGATTGAACTTGAACATCTTTTCATCATAAGTATTTCTTAGACATTCATACTTAGCATGGGACTAGGATGGGATTTATTGTCCAAGGAAAATAAATTTGATTTAATATATGCGTGATATGTTATGCTAATGAATAAAGAAAAACTATCTCCATCCTGCTTATAGGTAACTTTGGAATATAGGTATAAACAATTTGACTCTGTATTTTAAGGATTTTGCAATTATCTTTTGTTTTATGGACCTTTTTTGGATGGCTGAACTTGTGCTCTACAGTACATATAGCCACGATTGTGTTGATGTGCTATTAAACTACCTACCTACTAAGTAAAATAAAGTGATGTTTGCTTGCATCATGTTGTTGCATGACTTTGCTCCTGCCAGAACCACATATGTACAATCAGTCAGTATTTGAGTTCAATATCTCCATAGGTGAAAGCTAGGTTTTGAAGTTAATTGGTTTCAATTACCTCTTCAAATCAAATTTGTATGCTACCACTAGACATTATGTTCAGCTTACAGACTTACCCTGTTTGAGATAACAACCTGTCGGTACAGGTACCTGGTGATAAAACACATGTACATTATAAAAGGGATTTACAAAGGCACCATTGTGTATTCAGTGTACATAAGGTTTGTGGTGCTTGAAAAACTCTTGAGGTTGGAAAAGTAGGATTGGCTTGCAGCCATTATAATGTTTATTTGCTTTTTTATATCAACTTAAGCCCTAGATTAAACTTTTAGTTTTAGAGATTAATTTTGTTGACAGTATATCTTGCCAACAAAGGAATATTGTTTGCAGCATACATACATTTGAATATTATGAAAGCTGGAATTTAAAGCACTTTACATGTAACTGAGAATACAGTTTTATCATTCATCAGGGTCTGTAAAATACTTGTATTGTTTTCACAGGTTAGATTTTATGATTCAGAATTTCTTATTTTGCTGTAACAAAACACATGATAAAGAAATAAGTTTGGTTTAAAATAAAGTTTCCATAAGCCAATCAACTCATATTTATATAACAATAGTTTATTATATGTTGTATATAGTTCTTAATTGCTGTGCTTGAAAACATCAGTGACTGTAATTTTTAAAGTATTCCTACTCTGAGATTATAAGTCTTAATTTAACATCTTTAAGAATCAGAAATTTCCTCCTGCATTATACATCTTGTAAAATAATTGTGTAAACTTGCATCAAAACTACATTTTTAGGAAGTTGTAAACAATTGATTTAAGTAGGGGGGTATTAAGGAGCTGGAGAAGGTAAAGTGTTAGGGATTACTCCTCCATAACCATCCACCTTCAGGCTAATATACATTCTGGGATTTTGATCAGTAATTTGACGAGACTGCTCCTCCCATTAATTATCATAGCTATTGCTTTAAATTCAGGATTTGCCACTCAGAAAGAAATGTCATGGTGACAGACAAAGGAATTTTAAGTAAATTTGGAAAATGTAATTAAGTTGAACAAGATATGTTGAATGTACACAATGCAGCAGAATCTACATAGGTAAATCACTGGGCTTTATAAATATTGGATGATTTACATGGCATTTTGAGAAAAAATGCCACCATATATCCATTCACACCTAGCCTGAATGTTCTCCCTAATTCCCTAAATTCTCTCAGGCGTGCAGGACCAACAACTGAAAAATGTCCGTGCTCTCCAGAACATTTAGTGGAGGATGTTTTCCATAAGCTTGTAATGTTTTGAGCTGTCGATTATGACAAGGCATTGCTTCCATTGTAATAACATGCTTCATTGTACTGTAATTCAGGAGATAGCATGGTACAGCTATGAACCCATGGATCTAATTTATGATAATTAGAAATCTTTTTTTATTTTTATTTATTACTTTTTGTAATCCCTTATCTGAAAAATTGATATGAAAACCATTGTTTTGAATTATTCTATCAAAATATGACTGTATGAGTTGAAAGAAAACAATGTCAAGCTTAGTATTATAACTTTAAAACATTATTATTTGGTAAATTAAATACACAAATACAATGAAGTAAGAATAATATATGAAGTTTACATAGCTAAATTCATTATCATACGTTTGACATTTTATTTTCCCCACACTCCACACACACAACAGTACAGATTCGTTGAATATTTTATCATTCTTGTTCAGTTCGGAATAGAATGTGGTTGGCAGTTATCATGTAACTGACATTATATCATAATGTCATAATGTAACTGACATTATATCCAGGGATAATAAGCTTAAACATTTTTTGCAGACCAGAAAATTGTCAGCATATCGGACTAGCAGTCAGGTACTAATTTTGAATGCTGCACCTAGCAGGGTGATAAGATTGGTCCGTGGGCCATTAGAATTTCAGCTGTGTAATAGCAGATTTACATTTGCCATGCTAGAACATGAGGTCAGTTATATCTCACCAAAGCTTAAGAGACATCCTCTGCACATTTATCAATTTGTTATTCTTTTAATTATTTAAGATTAACCTTAAAATCAAGCCAAATATTTTGTGTAATGAAAGAAAGCAGAAGTGTAATAATACAAAATATTCATTAAATTGAGATTTACATACTTAATTTTCTGGTAAATAATAGCTGTAAAGCATATAACTAAATTAATGTCTCTTCCAATTGAATGTATTCACTGATCAAGGTAGGTGACAATGATGGTGATGAGTCATAAACTTGTGTAGAAGATCGTACAAATTTATTAGTGTAAAATTGAAAACTGAACATGGTTTGAATAAATAAAATTCCAGCCCAAATGAACTTCTGGACACAACAATAATATAACTGATTCTGCCTCAAGATCTTATAGTACAAATAACTTAAATTTCTAAAAAAAACAAGATTATAAAGTCCTCTACCTGATGTCAGGTTAGAGTTAGCAATAACCTATTACCTAGTGGAATGTTTCCTTCTGGCAGGTTCGTAATGTTCACAAAATAAAGTCTTTGTTATAATTAGAAGTCTGTTACTAAAATTATAATATAAAATGTGTAATAAACAACAGGTAGACCCAGCAATTCATGAGGAATTTCCAAAGCTCTAGACTCGAATTGAGATAAACATGTTTACTACAAAATCAAAATCAATGATTCAGGTCAGGTAGAAAATGAACTTGCTTTTGGACAAGGTCAAATCCAATATACACTGTCACATTATCAAGAGCATATAATGAAATAAAAAAATAAAAGAAACTTACAAACAAACAATGCAAGTTAAATATATGTCACACTACTAATGACAAAGCTCAAATTCTAGAGCTATAATGCATCACACATCACTTATTAGTGACTTACATTTTTTGTGTCCATCTGTTTGTCTATCAATCATTCCATCTATAGTTTATCTATTCTTGCCTTTATTTTAAATGATTGTTCTGACAGTGAAAAGTATCAGAGAAAAAGAAAAAATTCTGAACAGTTACTGTTAATCTTTCTTTACCTTTTAGCTCCCACCATGACATGACAGTGGTTGAGGCATATAGTGCTACCCTTGTCTGTCCATCTGTCGGTCATACCTTGTGAACTAGAATGATAGTTATAGGGGCATACAGTGTTACCCTTTTATCTGTTAATCTGTCAGTCATACCTTGTATCTCAGAATGATTGTGATAGGGGCATAGAGTGTTGCCTTTCTTCTTTCTATCTATCCATCATACTTTGTTCCCCACCATGATAGTGATAGAGGCATATAGTGTTACATTTTTTCTTTCCATCTGTCAGTCACACCTTGTGCTCTACAATGATAGTGGTAGGGGCATATAGTGTTACCCTTGTCTATCCATCTGTCAGTCATATTTTGTGCCTCACCATGGCAGTGGTAGGGGCATGTAGTGTTACACTTGTCTCTTTTTCTGTGAGTCATACCTTGTGTCTCACCATGACAATGGTTGGGTCATATAGTGTTATCCTTGTCTATCCATCTGTCAGTCACACCTTGTGCCCTGCCATGATAGTGATAGAGACATGTCTTGTTACCTTTGTCTGTCCATCTGTCCATCATACCTTGTGCCCCACCATGACAGTGATAGGAGCATATAGTGTTACATGTACCTTTTCTTCTTATCTGTCAGTTTCACCTTGTGCCTCACAATGACAGTGGGGGGCATGTATTGTAACTCTTGTCTATCCATTGTCATTCTTGGGCCACACCATGACATTGATATGGGCATATATAGTGTTCCTCTTGTATGTCCATCCATCTGTCTGTTATATTTTCAGCCCCAGGCACTATGGTGAGGCATCTTTGTTTGATGAACATGTTTCTAGTTTATATTCTCATTAGGATTCCCTCTTTTTGAAATTATATTACTATCTTATATAATGAAAAAAAGCTGACTTTTTTGTTTTTTTGTTTTGCTCAGCAATTTTTGTGTATGTACTTCAGACTTTATTAAGTGTTTTCTCAATATCATTAGAATGGGAAAAATGCATCACATTATAAGTCATAATAAAACAATCAGTGTAATGGGCCTTTATTTATTGTTAATGCAAAATTTATCAACCCCAGCAAAATGATAGCCTCAGTGAATATCACTTTTCCATTTTTAATAAATACTTGTATAATTGGAAATCAACATTTAATTGCAGTAATAAATAACCCATCACTATTGAGTACCTTGCTCTTTTTTCTTGCTGAAAAATGATTTCGATTTGATATGAAGACATCCTTCCAGAGATCAGAGAATTGTCAATAAGACATGCCCCACTTCTGTATCTCATATGTCAATGTGCAGAACAAACATCTGTTTCAGGGATGTCATGTTAATGGACATTTTTCAAATTTGTGATCAGAGAAAATTTGTTTGCTGTTGGTGCCCCTTTGTGACTAGGAAAAGCTCAATTACCTTCAATAGCTCCACTACCTATGGAGATTCGTGTCCTGTTTGGGCCCTGTGTTTCAGTCTTAAAAAGAGAGAAGGAAGGGTTGGATACATCTTTTTCTTCCTCACAATGGCCCCATTATTATTTCAGTTTCAACAGTTTCATGGTGGATTGTCACTGCCATCAAAGCAACAATGCATTCCCTTACCAATCAAGACCTTTCTTTTAGGACACTCAAAACCCATGAAGATTAAGCCGTAACTCATTCTACGTTGGAGGATGCCATTACAACAGCATTCTGGTGATCAAATACTACCTTCTGCTCACATTCTATTACTGCTTTTTAGCACAACCAAGCACAGCGTGTTTTGTTTTTTTTTCTCGGGGATTGATAGTTGCAACACAATGCCCAGAGAGATATCAACAATTAATGTAGTGGATCTCAAATGGAGAGTGTATCCTATTTTTCTGTTTTTGATCAGTTTTAACACATCAGGTTACCACTTAACTGACAAATTCATCTATGCAATGGTGATGAGTTATCTATTACTGCTTTTAAAATGTAGTTGTGGGGTGGGTGTGAAACTATATTTAATTATGTAATACTTGGCCATTTCCATATGTCTTTCTCCCACCCCACTTTGATATCCTGGCATAATTGTTGTCTGAGAAAAAGTTTACTGTTCTGCACATGCACATGTGAAGTGCATGAGTGGGCCATGCCCTATTAACAGTTCTCTACTCTGAGGGAAGATGTATTCACATCAAACAGACAATGTTTTTCAGCATGAGAAAAGAGTAAGCGATGTGATATTGACAGGTATGTATTACATGACTGAAATTAGTTTTACTCTTAATAAAACTACATGTCAGTAATTGTATACTGTTGCAGGAAAACTTTGTTGTGCATTCAGTGTATATTAATTTGCATTTTGTTTTATTTTACAGTCATGCCAAGGTGATTTTTTTCGAGATCGTCGTCATGGTCGGTGTCTGTATATGTGGTTTGATGGGTCTACATTTGAAGGAACATTTTACATGGATAGGAAAGAAGGCTTTGGGGTCTTTAGATTTGCCAATGGGAATATTTTTGAGGTAAAATCTTGTTTCTTTTTTTTTGTCTTTGTGAAGAATGTCATAAAAGGAGAGACAAAGATGTGACAATGTCCATTAGTCTGTCTGTCTACTGTCTGTTCATCTCTCCTGTGTTGATAATTTGGGAGAAGTTTCTTTTTAAAGGGAAACATCTGTTTGGATGTGTGGATCATCATCAGAATTTGCCCACAATGCATCAGCAGGAAGATGCATCCCAAGAGATTTTATCCCAAGGCAGTCAGATCAAGGTCTTGGGGAGCAGTTGTTTTAATTTTAGGTAGGTAGTCAGTGGTTCATGTTTATGTATTTAGCAGTACTACTTAATATTGCTGTGGATAAGTTGTCATCAAGCATTGTAAAAAAAATGTTACTGATGTGGAGATCAGAAGGTAAAGAAACAGGTCTGTTCAACTTTAAAGAAAAACAAGAAACATCACATGTCAATGACTAGGCAATAAACTTCTGAACATGAAGCAGCTTTGGTGATGAAGTGTCAAAGGTCAGGGTTACTCACAGTTCAGCTTTTCTGAGATAAATTCTTAAGAGCTGTACATGGGGGCTTTGTCTTCTTTTTCCTTGCATAAATTGTTATCAGTTTTGGCACTTTATTAGTTTCACAGAGTAACGGAATTATTTGGCTGTGTTGTACTAAGTTGTAGTGACATCATCACAGGTACAGCAATGAATCTGAGGATTATAATTTTTCTGCCTGTTGAAGAGCAAAAGTAATTTTAATTTTGATATGAAAACCAAAACTTTACAACTAAGTCACAAGACATTTCATCAAATAAAGATAGGAAAAACAAAAAAGCAGCGGATAGATTTCAGATACTTTTTTATTCCCAAGCTTTATTCTTATATTTAGACCCTCAGGAGTGTTGTTCTACCATAATATATCTTGTATTACTCTATGTGTACCTTAAAAGCTGGTTGAAATATATTTACTTGGTAATTACCCAGTACTTCAACATTAGGTAATAATGTTTAAAGAGATTATTATTTTTGTCTGTCTTCCCTGGGGGCCTGGGAGGATCAGAGGTCAAGTGTACCATATATACTTGTGTTTAAGTCCTATCCAACTGTAAACAATATAGACTCGATCTGCCACTGCATAATGTACCTGCAGATCAGGTATATGTTTGTTATTACTATTACTCCTAATAAACTTAGTCATATTATGTGACAGCCAATCTGGGTCTGTACAGTATGCAGCTTGATCTAACTTGTATGTGGGTATATATGGTACTAAATTTCCATGACACTTGTATATGGGTATATACCATATATGGTATTAAATTTCCATGACACTTGTATATGGGTATATACAGTACTAAATTTCCATGACACTTGTATATAGGTATATCTGGTACTAAATTTCCATGACACTTGTGTATGGGTATATATGGTACTAGATTTCCATGACACTTGTATATAGGTATATCTGGTACTAGATTTCCATGACACTTGTATATAGGTATATATAGTACTAGATTTCCATGACACTTGTATATAGGTATATCTGGTACTAAATTTCCATGACACTTGTATATAGATATATCTGGTACAGTACTAGATTTCCATGACACTTGTTTATAGGTATATACAGTATTAGATTTCCATGACACTTGTATATAGGTATATCTGGTACTAAATTTCCATGACACTTGTATATAGGTATATCTGATACTAGATTTCCATGACACTTGTATATAGGTATACACAGTACTAGATTTCCATGATACTTGTATATAGGTATATCTGGTACTAAATTTCCATGACACTTGTATATAGGTATATACAGTACTAGATTTCCATGACACTTGTATATAGGTATATACAGTACTAGATTTCCATGACACTTGTATATAGGTATATCTGGTACTAAATTTCCATGACACTTGTATATAGGTATATACAGTACTAGATTTCCATGACACTTGTATATAGGTATATCTGGTACAGCCGTACTAAATTTCCATGACACTTGTATATAGGTATATACAGTACTAGATTTCCATGACACTTGTATATAGGTATATACAGTACTAGATTTCCATGATGATGACATTTTAAAAAGTTTTGTCAAAACTTTATCCTGTAATTGATTTGAATTAACACCCATGGGGTGGGGGAGTGCAGTCCTTTGGGGAGGAGTATAAGGAAAGGGTCTAATATGATACTGTTTCAAATTGGGCAGCATTACCTATAGATTTGCATTTATGTTTTCAGGGCCTGTACAAAGAAGATGAGAGGGAGGGACCTGGAATTATGACGTACACAGACAATAGACAGGATGTAGGACTCTGGCGTGGAGAGAAACTGGTCAAAATTTGCACCCCTGTCAATGATGCATTTTCTTTAACAGACCATAAAGAGTTTGAGTATAATCCTAAAGAACACATAATGTATATTAATGGAGATGAAGAATGTAACTCTAAAAATATGGATGATGTAACTAGTGAGTCTGGAATTTTTTATTGTGACCCAGATATCAAAGTTACAGAGAAAGTAACTGAAATTTTTAATGTCTCTTTGGATCCAAGAAGCTTGGCTGTAAATAAGGAAGCATTCGAGAAAGCATTTTTTGGTGAGACTTTGTCTGAAGGAGATAAAGATGAGAAAGAAAAAGTTATTGCTTGGAACAAGACTCCTTCTATGATTCAAATGCAGAAGCATTTTCACAAACATCGATACAGTAGGAAAACGTTATCCTTTAATGTGGAAGATATATTAAATGGAAGTCGGAGTGGGTTCAAGGACAAGGGCCCTCTTGAACTAGCATCAGAGGAACTTATACTGGCTGCCACTTTAGGGGATATTAACCGAGTAGAGGACCTGTTGACATCAGGAAAAGTTAGTCCGGATGTAGCAGATAAAAATGGTCACACTGCCCTTATAGGGGCCACTGTAAGTATGTCTCCTAATTATGTACCCAAAGGTATTGAATAAACTTTAGTATTTATGCTATCCAATCATAGAACATTACTTAACTCTAAATCTTGCTCTTAAAAATTATCAACCAATCAAAAGCCATCATTGTACATTTTGAGTATGATTTACATGTCCAATCTTGAGTTAAACTTTGTGATGTAGAGGCAGGAAGAGAAAAGGAAGAAGACAAGAAAAACACTGAAGTGGATATGTGTGTTTTATGATGTATGAAAGATATTAGGTCAGGAAAAGGGAAAAGACAATCAAAGCACTGAAGTGGATTCCATATTTTGAGATAAAGAAGAGGCATAAAACAATAAAGGCATTAAAATGAATATCTATGATTTATGATATATAGGCCAGATGGGATGAAGAAATGACAATACAGTAAAGGCAATGAAATGTATATCCTGGTTTTATGATGTATAGGCCAGATGAGGTGTAGAGAAGCAGAAGCCAGTTAAGGCTTTGAGGTGGATATCTGTATGTTATGATATATGGTCCAGATGAGATTTTAAAAAAAGGCAGGAATCAGTAAACTTTAAGGCAGTAAAATAGATATCCATGTTCTTAGGTCTTAAGCTATCAGAGTCTGCATTGGTACTAATTTTAAAAGTTTCATTGGTACTAATTTCAAAAGTTTCATTGGTACTAATTTTAAAAGTTTCATTGGTACTAATTTTAAAAGTTTCATTGGTACTAATTTTAAACATTTCATTGGTACTAATTTTAAAAGTTTTATTGGTACTAATTTCAAAAGTTTCATTGGTACTAAATTTAAAAGTTTCATTGCTACTAATTTTAAAAGTTTCATTGGTACTAACTTTAAAAGTTTCATTGGTACTAATTTTAAACATTTCATTGGTACTAATTTTAAAAGTTTCATTGGTACTAATTTTAAAAGTTTCATTGGTACTAATTTCAAAAGTTTCATTGGTACTAATTTTAAAAGTTTCATTGGTACTAATTTTAAACATTTCATTGCTACTAATTTTAAAAGTTTTATTGGTACTAATTTTAAAAGTTTCATTGGTGAAAACTGTAAAACTAAATTTCAGAGAATATTATAGAGCTGGTATCACGCACAATTTAATATGTAATATTCATGTAATCTTGAAAAGTGAACTAAACAGTGGAAATGCATTTTTTTATAGAGTATCAAGTACTGCATATATATTTCATCAATAAGTTATTAGCATCAGCATGATTGATTCTTAGGTTAGAATCCTTACCTCAGCAACAAATGAATTCAGATGCTTCTGTTGCCAGTTTTATTTATAAAATACTGTGAATAAATATTATACTCTTCATATGCATATATACATGCAGGGATCACTTACTCTTCTTATTGACCGCTCCAGTGGCCATAGTGTCTGCCTCAGATGCAGGAGGTGGAAGGTTCAAAGCCTGACTGAGTCATACCAAAGACTTATAAAAATGGTACTAACAGCTGCCTCACTAGGTGCTCAGCATTAAGAGGTTAGTGTTGGGACTGGTCAGCCTGGTGTCAGAATAATGTGACTGGGTGGGACATGATGCTACGTGTCTGTGGCATGATGCCCTAGTGCTAGACATCACTATAAATTGCCACACTTCAGACATCATAATGATATGACTAAAAAATTGTTAAAACTACATTAAAAATCCAAATCACACACACACTCTTCATATTCGGATCACTTTTCATATTCATATATTCATGCAGGATCACTGACTCTTAATGTGTGTATATTCATGCATGAATCACTTACAAATAATGTAGCATCGATTTTTACAAAGAGTGCTTCTGGTTCAAGGGAGGTCATCTATGAATATATCCCCAACCTCAGATAATTTTAAATTGTACAGTTTGACTTGGCAGTTATGGCACATTAGTTGAGGGAATCATGAAATTTTACATGTAATTATTTTATTTTAATTTACAGACAATTTGAAAATTGATAAATGTAGAATTTACCAAATTGATTGAACCTATCTTTAACTTATGAGAATCAGCACTGTAATATTTGATGTGGAAATATTTTAACATGCTTAAATGTAGGTTTATTAAATATGGTGACTTGAATTTTCTATTAAAATCATGGAACACTTACTGGCAAAAACCTATTAATTCACTGCATGATTGGATGTGATCCTAATATGAGAGACAAGAAATTATTTATTATACCACAAAAAATCCTATACTTATCGCTTTTTGTACACAATATATGTCTTAGTAAAGACTACTCTGTGCAAAAATCTTAAATATCTTCATTGCACTGAATTTTTCTCATAATTGTTGAAACATGTACACAATAAACAATAATGTATTTTACACTTGAAAAGTGGTGAGCTGGGTATATATATAGCTGGTAAACTCCATAACATTGAATATTGTAAGCAAAAATGTTTTTGCTTCAAATTACTGGAAAAGTTATGGAACCAAAAGAAGTGTTGAGTGTTTTAAAATATAATGTTATAGGATTAGAGGCGTTATATCCTAATATGGACTGGCTTTTCCTGTGGCATTAGCAAATCGTAACCCCATTACCATATATAATCACTTATAAGTTGATTAAAACTGCAAATAACATGAACCTTAATCTGGCAGCAGATCAGTGTTGATGATTACTCCTAACAAACTGCATAGACCTAGGTTTGTTAGTGCATTATGTGACAGCATATATATGGGGCTGTAGTTTGTTGTTGGACTTGACTTATAAGCAAGTATATATGGTAATTATCTGTGACATAATAAATTTAACTGCTTTTGCAAATTCAAAAGTAATTCAAACACAGAAATAATATATTCTGCAGAGACAAAGTTTGGAAGGCTAAATATGCTGATTCAGATTTCAGATTTTTTTCAAGTGAAATTAAGATTTTAAACAAGGATTACTGATTTTATGTTTGGAGGCTATTACATGCAAAAGCTAATAAAATAATCAAAGATTAGTTAGAAAAGTAGGATGAAGACACATTTGATTATGATTTTCAAGTATGGACCCTAATAAATATTAATGGGAGTTGGCTGAAATTTAGATACTGATGACTGGTTCATCACAGCTGATCACTGACCAAATTTAATCACTGAAGATATTTTTATATTTTTTCATGAACAATGTTATTTTGACATATTTGATAATGGTTAAGCTGTTTATATCCCATAAAGGTGAACAGTTTCACATCACTGGAGGTGATTGTTTGTCTACCTTACCCTTTTCTTCTTGTTGATTTTGTCACAAAAAGTTGGAAGTTAAAAAGAAAATAATAATAATTTATATTTGATTTGGAAAACATGAATTCACTATGCATATTGCTATTTTTAACTAAATTTCTTTAATGGTTGAATTTCTGAGGTTCCCATTAGTTTTGGTTTACATGTATTATAAATTGTTTCCAACTAAAATTTCATGGGCCATGAGACAGGAATTAGAATCTCCTTAAACATCTAGAAAGGCCCCCGAAGATAATAAGTACTGAGTTATAAGTGTGCACTGGGAAGTACAATATGTTTTTTCTGTATGATTCAAATAAAATAGATGTTTTCAATGTCTCTTTTGATAGGTAAATTGGCATACAAATGTGATCAACAGTCTTCTCAACCATGGAGCAGATGTGAACAAACTCAGCGATGAGGGGTGCTCAGCATTGTCAGCAGGGAGTATTTTCTATTACCCAATAGAGAGTTTCAGATATAATATGGCTGAAAGATATCTCACCAAGCCAAAACAACCAAAGGCTCCACAACAGAGTAACAAGACTAGTCAACCTCCAAAAGGAATTCTCAGTAAAACTAAACAAATTGGTGGTAGAAAAACCATGCAAAATGTTCCACAGAGTAAATCAAAATCTGGAACTGAAATAGGTGAAAATCTGAAAAATAAGTTACCAGATCAACAGGGAGAAAATTCATGTTTGGATAGTGCTGTGAAACCTGCTGACAGTAAACACTTAATTCCAAAACAGCAAGTGAAAATAAATGCTAATTCAGAGAATGAACAGATTCAAGATCAGGAGAAAGATTCAGGTTTGGACCTTCAAGATGATTTACTTCCAGGAAAAACAGATAAAGAGGAAGAATTTGAATCAAATTTGAGTCTCAAATATTTCAAGATTGAAGTGAGTGAGCATTTAATTGAGCGCTGTGCAACACAGCTGAGTACAAATGAAAAAGTTGTAGGAGGTCAGAGGGCAAAGGACAGCGCTTTACTTGGAAGAGTCAGACATTTAGCAGTCATAAAATCAGAGTAAGTTTCTTAAATTTCTAATCCAGTCTCAGTTAGATCTTTATATAATCTTTATATAATTTACAGCATGAGTTCACTTTATCTTTTTCTACTCAAAATGAAAACTAAACAGTGTTGCAGCAGTCATATATATATAATTACATATTATGTCAGTTGCAGTTTTTCTTAAGATTACATTGCAACACTGAATCTTTGGAATAACTTTTAGTGTGTAATGTTCATTCATTAAATAATTGGATGTGGAATTTTCATTCCTTAAATTAGTGGATGTTGAATTACAGTCCATGAGGTCTAAAGTTACATTTGAAGGTAAGGTGCAGTTATATTACTCCACTTTTGCAATGATTTGTTTGAAATGTATTGTTATTGTTCCTAAAAGCATTGACTTTTGTGTACCCAGATCTTTGATATTAGGGAAACTTAGGCACTTCAATCCATCCACATCCAGTGGTTTCTGATCATATGGTTCATTATCATAATGGAAATCAAATAAAGAAACTCAGAGGTGTAAATAACTGCCATATCAATAATGCACTGAAATTCCAAACATGGTAATTTTAAATCATGCCATTTTTATGAGTGGAAAAAGGTTGAAGAGTGTATTGTTGGACAGAATTTAGAAAAACATAATTTGTTTTTAGTGACATGCAAGATTATAGAAAAAAGTTCAGGTCTGTAGTTTGCAGATTTTAACATTGAAAAAATGCAAGACACTTAGTCTGGAAAATTGACTGATGATATGAAGTGTCATTTGTAGTGCACTGTAAGGCCAAGTGAGCCTTGGATTTGGCCCTTAAGCCATCCTGTTGTCTGTAAGCTCATCTGCCCATAAGACTATGTGAGCCTTGGATGTGGCCCTTCAGTCATTGTGTGTTGTCTGCTAGCTATCCTGGCCATGAGGCCAAATGTGCTTTGGGTGTGGCCCTTCAGCCACTGTGTGTTGTCTGCTAGCTCCACTGGCCATAAAGCCGAGTGAGCTTGGGACATGGCCCTGTAGCCATTTTGTGTTCCCCCCTGGTGATAAGGCCAAATGAGCTGTGGCATTTTAGGTGTCATGTATTGTCTGTTAAGAGTTGATGGTTACCACTCTTGATGCCATATTCTTGATTTGATCTTGATGAGAAGTGGAATATTATATCATCAAGATCTTAGACAAGCTTAACAATGTGCATATAATTGGCTGAGCATGTTATAACTCTGGAAGCCATATCTCTAATCTAGTTTTTATCAAACTTAGAAAATGGGAATATACTATCAAAATTTTGGATGAATTTAATAATAAGCAAATTCTGTGCATATTAATAATGTAAACTTGACTGTTTGGCTGAGCTTGTTACCATTCTGGAGACCATAGCTCCAATCTGATTTGATTGAACTTCAGATGTATCAGGAAAATCATTCCCAAACTATTCTTTATCATTGCCAGTTTCACTGAACAACTAATATCAATGATTGATTCCTTAGAATAACAACCAGTGTGAACTTGGAAGTCCAGAATGTCCAGACTGCCCCCCCCCCCATGCGTACCTTAGTAAAAGTATAAGTTCCATATAAAACAAATAAATGACATCCATTTCAAATATCTTTGGTTTGGAGACTTCAGGTCTCTAAAATGTAAATCTGTAATGGCAACAGGTCATCTTTTCATCTAATATTCTTTTCCTTGTACACTGTCTTGCAAGAGATGTTCTGTACAATACAGTTTTGAGCTTTGTTTTGAGTTGTTGATGAGCATGATTTGTGATTTGTGTATATTAATAAGAAGGTTAATTATCTTGCATCAGATTGGTTAGGCTTGTTAGCTCTCTAAAGTCTTTTCTTTTTTAAAAGTTTGATCACACTTGGAATATACAGTTGTGTCATAAGGATCTCAGATGTGTTTGATAATGTGTGAGATCTTTGCATATTAATGAGGTGATCTTGTGTCATATTGGCTGAACTTGTTGACACTGAAGCCATATTTCTGATCTGGTTATGATCAAACTTGGAATATAGGTTTATATTTTCAAGATCTTGCATGAATTTGATGAAGAATGAGATCAATGCATATTAATGAGTGACCCTACAGCTGCTTGACTGAATTGTTACTCTTCTAGAGGCTGCATCTCTGATCAAGTTTTTATTGCACTTGATAAAAGACTTTCATCATCAAGTTCAATGATAAATACAAATATGAGTGTGATTCATGGCTGTTAAGTAGTAGATATTTCATCAGATTGGCTGAACTTAGCTTTTAATTTACTGGTCAGATTTGTATCAAACTTGGTAAATAGACTTCTATCATGAAGTTTTTCAGTGGGTTTTATTATGAGTGAAACCTATGTATATTAATGAGATAGTCTTATGTCTGATTAGCTGAGCTAATAACCATTCAAGAGATGTTATTTCAGACCCAATTTTGATCAAACTTGGTAACTAGGCTTGTATCATCAGGATGTTGGATGAATTTTATTATGATCAAGTCCTATGCATATTAATGAGGCAGTTTTGCATTTGATTTGTTTCTACCACTCTAGAGACTTTAATTTGATAGGATTTTCATCAAACATTGTAAATCAGCTTGTATTATCAGGATTTTAGTTGAGTATAATTAAGAGTAACTCATGCATATTAATGACATGGTCTTGTATCTGAATTTTGGAGAATGATTTTTGTTGTTGAGATAAACAATTAGACACTACATTTTAAGGATGTTATGTTTATTACTTTTATCTTTTATTTTATATACATTTGACAGAATTTTAACATCTTTTGCATCTTCATCTCTTATCATTAAGTACTGTTTGCTTTTCATCCTTTTTGTTTTAGTACTACATTATTACATTTATTTGGAAGTGTTTATGAAGTTTTCTTTCGTGAAATTATTTATATTTACATTTATATAACTTGACTTTTAATGGGTACCACATAGTTATTATTGTGCTGATGTGCCTTTAAATGCTAAATGCATATATGCATATATGTCAGCCAGACTTGTTAAATAGACTATTATTTTGATGATGTTGGATGAATTTGATTAAAGCAAGATCTTTGCATATTTATGAGGTAATCCTGTAAGTGACTCTGAGCTTGTTATCACTTTAGAGACAAATTCCTATTAGATTTTGTTCCGAACTGGTAAATAAGCTTATATCATCATTGTATTAGACAGGTTCTGTAATAGGCAAGATCTCTGCATATTAATGAGATGATCTTATATCTGATTGGCTGAGTTTGTCACCATTCTAGACCATATTTCACATTTCAGTAAAACTAGGTAAGCAAGTCTATACTGTCAGAATCTTATTTAGTTATGAGCAAGAGATTATGAACAGTAATTATTCCTTGATCTTTGAAAAGAAGTTTCATCAGACTGTAGTAGAACAGTTAAATCAGCAGGATAGAAAGTTTGGGAGATGGGATTGTGTTTTTAGAATACTGCATATTCCTGCTTAGTGAAAATGATCAACTGTTAAGTTATTTAAGCAGGTTAGCAATATCAGACCCACTTGGGCCTCATTTGTTTGTATTTAGTAACTGTATCTATATTTTAGACAGGAGAAAATGAAGAATACACTGGACCTCCTGTTGAAACGAGGGGCTGATCCTAATGCTTCAGGAGTTCCCATGCCTATTCTGTTCTTCGCTATCAAGGCTGCTGATGTGGAAATGGTCAAGACGCTATTGATGAAGGGTGCTTCGACAGCCATCACACTTCAGAAAGAGGTATTGTACAACAATTAATACTATCATATTCCAATGTTTAGTGCAAATTAGAATTTTGGCACAAGATTAATTCAGTAAAATTTTAGTGTAATTTCATCATTAGATTCCTCACGGTTACTGGCTGAATTTCAGCCAATTTTCTTCCTGTTGGTTCCAGTTTTCAGATAATTACAAGTGACAGCATTTAATTATTTTCTTTCTTAGCAAAGCCTTAAAAAATGTATGCCATGTTTGTTTCCACAAGCTGAATGGATATATTGAGTGTAGTATGCAGATATAACGGAGCAAATAAGTAGAGTGACAATTTTGAATTTTTTATTTTGTTGACTAAAATGGAGTATTATGTTTGTACTCTGAACTAACTGAGGTAAAAAAATCCCCTGAAATTTGATGTATGGAATGTCAATGCATTCATAAATTATTGTTCAGTTATTTTATATTCAGTATGTTTCTAACTGCAGTGTATTTTGATTACCATGTGATATAAAATTACTTATAATCAAGCATGTTTTCAGTTGAAAATAATACAGCTCTCACTTGTTACAACATAAATCCAGATAACATGCATTAACTAAAATTAAACCCTTGTGTTTTAATTGGTCTATCAAATGTATGACAGTGTGAGTTGAAAGGAAACAACATCAAGCTTAGTATTATAACTTCATCTTTTTCAGATATTATTATTTGACAAATTATTCCTGATGTACCATGGTTTGGTACTTTTTTGTTCTCGCTCTATCGCAATTTGTATAACACTGTTCTCATTATATAGCTTCTTAGTACATAATGTGGTCCTTGATTATTGACTGCAACAAGGACATTATAACTGTGTATAGCTGTAGCAGGTTTTATTATGGTCATTGATTATTGACTGCAACTAGGACATTATAACTGTGTATAGCTGTAGCAGGTTTTATTATAGGAACTTGAATAAAATACTGGTACAGATTTATCTACATGCACATACAACAATGTGCCAGTTATGGTTTCACTCTAAAATTTCACACTTTTTCATACAGTTCAGAATTTAAAGAAAAGTGTTCACCATTTTCCCTTCTGGTTATGCTTGTTATAAAACAGGAATATGAATATCATATAGGACATTAAAAGTACCTACATTTGTCTTTATTTTAACAAGGTAATTTGAGAGTATGTATGTTTTAGTTGTTGCAGAATTGGTTGAATTAGGATTTATTCACTTATCTTTCATGATGGGAATTTTATTTTTCACATGAACTTTCATTGCCATTGTGAACAGGAAGGCTGTTGGAAATGATCTAAAATACATTTTCTCTCATACAATAAACTCATGAGTCCTGTTTTGTTAATTGTTCAAAAAGATGGGGTTGGTTATTATTGTATAACGTACAATTTTTATGTATTTTGTATCAGTAAAGAATGGGCTTTTATGAAGTACCAGCTTACTTTGGGAAAATAAAACACAGGACTATCAAACACAGGGCTATTAATTATACACCAGGTGTATTATGTCAATCATGCCCTACTAGTGCCTACACACAGGGCTATTAATTATAGACCAGGTGCATGATGTCACTCCTGCCCTACCAGTGTCTATACACATTTGCTGTTAAACATAGACCAGTTGTATAATGTCAATCATGCCCTACTAGTGCCTGCACACAGGGCTATTAAACATAGGCTAGGGGTATAATGTGGTATTTACAATAATCTTGTTGAAACTTATACTGCTGCAGCTCATGCATTTCATTCACAGATGTGTAAAATTCAACGTTGTTCACATATACACATATATGTCTTACAGAAAGGCAGTCTTGCTCCACTCCATATTGCTTGTGCAATACCAGGTGAGGAAGGGGTACAGATCACTGAGCTGCTCTTAAATGCCCTTGCAAATCCAGATGTGAGGGCAACTCCAGATGATTCTTTCCTCAATACAATGCTGGTAAGTTTCTAAAAAAATATAGACCATTCATATTGTAATAGGTTTAGTTTAATATAGTTGATATTACTAAATCTCAGAGTTCATGTTGCTTTTCAATACTTCATTTAACTGGAAAGTGATAATACTTCAGCATTAAATATTTCCCCATATAATGTAGCCAGCATATACCAATATTGCAGATTGTATTGAAATATGTTTTACTAAATATAGTGTAAAAGATCTGTTTGACATGTTTGGAGGTGTTGATTGTTGCTCAGTGGTTCCTTATTATGTTGTTGTTAATTAGTTCCTTCTGGTGCTGCTGCATTGGAACTACACTTGCCATTGACCAGCAAGAATTGTGGATCCTATTCAGTTTCATTGTAACAAAATATTACATAGCTGATTGAAATAATAGATCATGGTGATGCTGCCCAGCTAAAATTGTCTTAAGAGGACTCTGGTGCACCATCAGAATTTGGAAAAAATGAAATTTTGCAAAGAAATTAGACTGGATTTTATTGGTAACAAAGTCAGCATTACAAGCATCAAAGAGTTAAAAATTTAGTCACCCAACTAGAAAAGGGTGAGTGAAAATAAATGGTGCTGGAGTGAATTTTTCAGTCACTTGCCAATCATTGGGTGCTGATTCAGGTCTCACCAGTGTTTTTCTTTAATTTTGGAGACTTTGTTCATTGAGGGTCCATAAATTCTGCTGGATTCTTGATTTACATTTGTTTTGACCATGCTTCTACAAGAGCTTCTCTCTCACTCATCAGCATTAATAAAACCTTACCAGAATAATGTTAGAAATTCAGAGTTTAAGTGGAATATAACAGAAGAGTGTTTGTAAACTGTTCTAAACTGAGGCTGAGAGGCAAAAGCATTGGACAACTGGAAATCATACATTTTTATTACAAAGAGAGTGAGAATGGGGCAATTTTGTATGATTTTCAGATATATATATCATTGGAATATGGCCCCATTATCAACTCAATAAACCCCTGCAGAGATGAGGCATACGACAGAATAAAATAATGCCCATCTGTCATGTAACATCAATCTGGAGAACTGCATATATATATATATATATATATATATATATATATATATATATATATATATATATATAAACACCACTCCCTCGATAACTCGCGCACAACAGGGTCCAAAAACATCGACCGCATTATAAGCGAGGGCGCGAGTTATCGAGGGACATATAACAAACAACAAAACTAACAAAGGGATCAACGTAGAGGCAAAAGGGGGGGTGGGGTGGGTTGGCATGTTACAGTGTTGAATACTCAATTAATAATCGTGCTAAGATTAACTGTGAATAAATATCTCTTCATAGCGGTGTACTTTGTTTACTTTTTTCCTCACAGAGTAACATTAATTTCAGGATAACTTACAGTATATTGAGGAGATCATCAAAACATTATTCCACATGGTTTCCTTTCACTTAACACATGTATGACTTCGCACATTGTGTACTACATCACTAATTTTTGTGTTGAATTGGATAAATTCTAGTTTTATTGTTTGATCCAAAGTAGACTTTTTTTATGCAAAAGGTCGACACTCATTTCGAAAAAACAATGTCGATCGAACGATAGGTAGATTTGATTGCGGTAGAAGTAAAATGAAAAAATAAATAAATTCATAATGTCTCTGGACCTATGAAGAATGATGGTAGATGTTAAGTCAAACCGACCAAAGGAAGAGAAAGAGAGAAACAAATTTTTATGATCAGTAGTAATGTTAATTAAAGCAAAATAATGACTTAGATCAACTTTAAATATATTAAATTATTTTAATTACCTCTTGTTGGTTCATCCTTTCGCTTAGATTCTATTCCATTGCTAATTTCCTTGCACCTGTACGTCAATGCAGTGATGAGCATTCAATATTCAGGAATCAATGTGTCTGTAGGCCTAGTGCTCTACTTTCTTCATTAAAACTATCTTTCATGTATAAATCATTTGTGTAACTTATATTGATTTAATTGATGTGAATAAAAATAGAAACTCAGAAATGAAAACAGTCATCTTATCAATATGAATAGGTGATTGTGAACAGGCACAAAAAGACAGAACTACAGTTTGTAGTGGACACACTTGGCAAGGATTTGAGCTCATTCACCCAGTCAATACACAGTTGCCTCTCGTCAATCTAACTCCGTTCAAATGGCAAATATATGTATTTGTATGTGATATAAATAAAATATATATTAAAAGGAAACTTGGCAAGACTTGTTTCCTTTTAATGAAAAATTTATACATCTCATGGTATATCATTGATACAGCATACATACTATACATATTTTATATATATATGCAGTGGTTCCTCACCATAAATTCTGTAGCACATGGCTCATCTGTGTAACACTGCCTCTCATAAGCTCTCAGGATAACGCTGTCGCATAACCCCTCAGTATATATATATATATGCAGTGGTTCCTCACCATAAATTCTGTAGCACATGGCTCATCTGTGTAACACTGCCTCTCATAAGCTCTCAGGATAATGCTGTCGCATAACCCCTCAGTATAACACTGCCTCATAACCACTCAGTATAACATTGCCTCAACCCCTCAGTATAACACTGCCTCATAACCCTCAGTGTAACACTGCCTCATAATTCCTCAGTATAACATTGGCTAATAACTATCAGTATAACACTGCCTCATAACCCCTCAGTATCATGCTGCCTCAAAACCCTCACTATAACACTACCTCATAACCCCTCAGTATAACACTGCCTCATATAACATGGGCATGGGCATACAGTGGTCCCTCTCTGTAAAACCCATCAGTATAATGCTGCCACTCAGAACCACTCAGTACAACAATCCATCTCATAATCATCTGTATTTAAAAATAGATGGAGCATATAACCATCGTAATCTGTATTTCATGCATTTTTTCGTACCCTTTAATTTTTCATACACAATCCAGTAATTATCTAAATGTATCATAATTTTTCATACATATCACTTTGTATTTTTCGAAAAATTCATTATCGGATATAAAATTTCTACTAAGAAGATTTATGTTTGCAAAAAAGATCAAAAATACTGTATTGCCATATTGTTTCTACAAAAATTAATGATTAATTGTTAGTGAGAAAATACAATGATTGATGCATAAGCATGGGTGCCCGCAGCATAGGTTAAGAGGAGGGGGGTCATGTGGTCATGGCCATGTCAAGCAGTAGCATGGGAAAATGGTCTGGCATTCCTTAAGGATATGATAGCAAGCCAAACTTTGTATATGCATACAAAGTCGAATGCCTGACCTAAACATCGGTACAAAATTTATTATGCTACTTGAAATGTAGCTTGAAATATCAGCGTTTATTCTTTAATAGGTTGCACAAGTGTCCTCCCTTGTAGTTATTATATAGTGCATGTATGACAGGTAAAGTGTAAGCACCGATACGAGCCCCTGTGATGTGCATAAGCTCTCTTATTGTCATTACAATATCCACTGGTGTTTATTAACAAATGGACAAAGGACTTCACAGACCATACTTTTAAATATTATCATTAATTAGTTCTCCTTATTAAGTCTGTCACCATAACAAAACATCACGTGTATTTTAAAACGAGTTCGGAAACCCTTTGATGTTTTCTTATACAACAAAAATTACATCTCAGTACATGCTAAAGTGAAGAACACAGACGATTGGTCAACTAGTCTTGTTGTTTCATTATAGTCATACAAATCGTAAATTTGAAAGTCACGGATTCCGTTAAATTGATTTGTATATATACTGTCTTTTAAGTGCTTGTTCTGTTTTGACTTGGATATAATTAACATTTTATTGCAAATCTATTCTATGATATACCCCACTGTTATCTTTATTGGCGAGTTCGAATAACAAGTAATGCATATGATCGCTTGTCCTTGTCACAGGGGCTCATATCGTTGCTTACACTTTACCTGTAGTTATTATATAGTACATGTATGACATATAAATTGTAAGCAATGATACGAGCCTCTGTGGTCCTTATGATATCTGCTGTATGGACAATGGTTTCAATAGCTATTGACAGATTTTCATTTCCCTAAAGACAGCCTCATTTCCCTACTGGCAGCCTCGC
The DNA here is from genome assembly GCA_016617855.1 of Megalonaias nervosa. NCBI lineage: Eukaryota > Metazoa > Mollusca > Bivalvia > Unionida > Unionidae > Megalonaias > Megalonaias nervosa. The sequence goes on along the minus strand of JAECUM010003121.1, from coordinate 47,936 downwards.
TGATTTGACCTCTTCTGTTGATTCTTGGCCTCAATCTAGTTTCAACTGGAATAACCAAAGCGCTAAGCATGTTTAATTACTATGTAAATAACACTGCATTGCCATGTGGTTGTTGTGACAATGTACATCGTAATTAAAACAAGAATGAATTGTTGATTTAGTGGTGTTTTTTTAATAATGGAATATAGTAGGGTCGCAATACATGAGGATTATCACGATAATCAGGTAGCTGAAAATACACTCTTTTTTCTCTTTACAAAAGCTACAAATAAAAACCACCCTAAATAAATATGGTCTTGTACACTGACAAAATTTTGCTTTATCTCTCTCTCTTTCTCACACACACACACACACACACACACACACACGCACGCACGCGCGCGCGTTAACTGAAACTTGATTTAAAGTTCTTTATTTTTTATTGCAATTTGATAATGAGATTATTGTTGCTGTAAAAATACAAGTTGCACTTAATTTCTTGACAATGTGGACTCCTATCGTTCTGTACAATTTACCAATAAATAATTCCCATAACTAATACATGTTCAAACCATCTTAATCATTTTGCCAACATTACACAGCATAACAGCTACATATGCCCTAAATGCAGACGAGGTCACATACTGAGACATAATCCTCTCTCCCTCTCTCTCTCTCTCTCTCTCTCTCGTTCACTAATAACAACAAAAATCTTTTCAAGTACTTTTATTTTTATTGTAATTAGATTCTTGAGCTGAGAGCAGAATGAGACAAAAAATATATGTTTACTTTGTACGTTTGTACTGTTAGGTTGTCGAGTAGCGTGTGTTCCGTAGAACTTGTTCAGGTACGATCCCTTTATTTTTCGTACACAGTGAGTACCACCAAATGATAATTATTTATTTTACATATAATTTTTCATACACTGAAATTAATAATTATTTTTTCGTGTATGAAAAATTGCATGAGATACGGTAGTCATTACTTAATTACCATTACATAAGTGAAAATGCTGAATAAAGATTCAATTAAATCATCATTGATCCATTTTAGTTTTGTGTTTCAGTTTAACACAAGTTGTAATTTCAACACACTATTTATTCCACGGTTGAATTTGTCAGTGTGGTTGCTTCAACTTCTTGCTTTGATTATGTGTCAGTACTGGTTGGCCTGGTGTCAGGATAATTTGACTGGGTGGGACATCATGCTGCATGTCTGCAGCATGATGCCCCAGTGCTAGACATCACTATAAACTGCCACACTGCAGACATCATAGCAGTGTGACTGAAAAAGTGTTAAAACTACATTAAAAATCCAAATCACACACATGCTCTTTGATTATAATTGGTGGATTTGTGAGACAGTAATATGTCTTTTGTTTCCAGACAGTAATCCAAGCCAGATAATTGCTTAATAAACCCTGAAATTGGCTTGGGTGAAGAAGGAATGTTGATGGGAGGTAATGCCAGTATCCCTGTGTTCTGCATCCTTAATCCAAGCTAGTCAACTGTTTTTAAAATCTGAAGTGGATTTAGAGCCATCCCTGGTGTACTTCTTAGATGTGTTCTTACCCTTTACTATGTAATATTAGCATCACTAATTACTGTAGCCAAGTAAACATATACTTATTTATAGTCATTACATCAATGCATCAAAGCAAACTACCATTGCTGGTTAATAAAGCAATGGCAGATCTGTACAATTTGGAGTTGAACTCAACTTATATGCTAGTATAGATCAGGCAGTTGTAATGAAGGTGTAGAAATATCCACTCCATGGCAACTTGGGACAGCTTAAAATCGAAGCTATGCATGTAAATGTCTTTGACTTAAAACCCAGACAATCAGCTTTGATGGCAATGGTTTAAGACAAGTATGTTTGCCATGATGCAAAATCAATAAAATATGGGTTGTTTGTATAAAATGGCCAATTAGAATATATATTTTGTTACTTTTTTAACATGATTTACATGAAGCTCATTTCTGAATGTTTAATAATTGAGTGATTGTTTATTAATTGCAATACAGAATTTTAAATTGGATGACCAGAGAATTTTTTGCAGGGCAAACAGATTTTTAGTTTGGTATCCCAGTGGGCAGCAAAATTGTCTGAAGAATGTTGTACCTAGGACAATTGATGCCTTGCTATAGCAGACTTGATGGTGTCTATTACAGCAAGTATTTATCGATGTGTACAAGGAAATCCTTGATATGTGGTTGTAAAATGGATCAACTACTTTTTCTCATGCAAGACATTACTACACTATTTTCATTGCAAACATAAATTTTAAATTCCAGCAAGAAGAGTGGAGTAAGGATGTCATTTCCAAAGAGAGTCAAGAACTTTTAGGAGGCAGGACACCATTACACATTGCATGTGCCAGAGATGACGACTATAAGGTAAACCCATCTTTAAATACCACTCTTGTTTTGGAAAAATTTCCTGCATATACTTTTTGATAAGTTGAGTCCAGCTGCAAACAACATAGACCCTGATCTGCCATCAAATAATGCAATGACAGGTCATACACTATGTTGTTTATTCTACTGATTACTCCTAGCAAGCTGCATAGACCCAAATCTACCAGCACATTATGCAATGGCAGATATGAATTGTTACAGTTTGCTGTTGGACTGTAATGGTATTGGACTCAACTTATAGGCAAATATTTATGGTAAGCATAATTTTTACATATTTGAGAAGGTTTTGATATAGACTTAATTTGTCTCTTCTTTGAGAAGTGGGCAGTATACAGGGTTTTTTTTGTCTGTGCATTCATGCATCAGTTGGACATCTTTGTCCAGACTGTAACTCTTGTTTCACTGCACGTATGGAGAGTAATGAACAATGCAAATGCATCACGTCATAAATGTGTATCACATACCTAAACACTGTGAATTCCTTTCCATGGGTTTTTCGACATTGCTTAAAAATCTTGTCTGGGTTCATTCTGCCATGCCTTGTGTCAATTGCTAGCAAAGTTGCAATGTTGGGATATCTTAGGATGAACATGTTGTGTAACAAAACTGAGTAACTGTGACCTCTATTCCAAGTTTATTACAACATTGCTTATAAATGATGGTTCTTGCCAGAGATAGGTTGGTTTTTGTGAGCCACTGCTTAATAAAACGTCCATCATTTCTCTGACAGATGTTGTTACATTGACCAAAGTAATGAATGAGAAAAATGTTTGAGGTGAAATAGATGTTTTTGTAATTTTCATATTAAGACATCATATGGCGTATTTGATTTTTTTTTCTAACATGTTGCTAATGAATATTTCAAGTAGATTTTACTGTCATTTGTGTTTGTTATTCCTGAGCCATATCATTGGAGAGTGTATATAATGTTATCTGTACCCATCTAAATTATTCCCTTAGTGACCTTCACATTGGGTGATTTTGTATTGGTTACATCTTTCATTTCTGCTTTATAACTTCAGAAGGATATCAGTCATTGAAATCAAATTTGGTAATAGGCTTAATATTAATAAAGAGCTATATTACGTTTGATTTTCACCCTTTTCAGACAAAATTTATTGCCCCTTTTTGACTTGAAATTAGCTCTTCACTTGCCTTATATTGGCAGGTCGTTAATTCCATATGGGCACATTTTGTTTCCTTCATGATATTCGCATAGCACTCCAGATACGTCGGGAATTATTTTGTGCTGATATTGCTTCCAATTTGGGACTGGTAATATTCTACAATTTCATACTGCACATCATCTTTACTCAGTGTTTCTTTGTATTTCACAGAATGCCTGCCGAGTCGTAAAGTTACTATTGGAACATAGGGCAAACCCAGACCTGCTGTGCAATGGATTCTCTCCCCTGGCTTTAGCCATTGTCAGCGGGAATGATCTGGTAAGAACAGTCTTTTATCAAGCTGTAAAAGTAACCCAGGCTAAACGCTTTTCAGAGTTTTTCTGCCAATTACAGAATTTTTTTTATTTTGTGGTTGTGCATCAGAACGGTTGATTTCTCAGGACATGTGGACAATATCAACCAAAATTATGTGGTTTTGTCCTTTGAAGTATACTATGATAAAACAGTGATGATCATAAGGCAATATAACTTTTATCACTAAAGAAACTATACATTTATTTTCAGGTATGTTGATTTCAAAGGACTCCATTTATGAGGGATGAAAGAAAAAAAACTGATAAGTGCTTAAAATATCCTCATGCCATCCAATAGGACATTTGCTTGCCCTGGAATTTCATCTTTAAGATCAAACTTATCGAATTTATTTCTAGTGGAAAAGTTCTAGCAGCATAGTATAGTTAGACCTGTTAAAGTGGTCGCTTCTATATAGCAGCCACTTGTAAATAAAGATGATGACCTCATTAGCTGCTGGCAGCCAACTCAGAAACCTTCAGCTTTTAACAATTTTAACATGGTAGCTAACTACTTTTACAACACAAACAATTTTTTTTATTATGTTATTGTGTTGACTTAGCCTTGTACTTTTAACTTTGAGCTACTTAAAGTGATAATGAGAAAGCTGAGTTCTGGAATGTTACAGCTCTATGGTCTTAAACTAAGTAATAGAAAAAAGCAAAAAAAAATACTAACAAGTTTCTTAAATTTCAACAAAATAATTTATTTCACTTAAAGTTACAAAGTAAAAATGTAAGAGGAACATCCTGTATACAGTAAATCCCAAATAATCCTAAAAGTTCCATCACAGGTCAAAAAGTATGGAGTGTTCTGAATGAATTCCAGTGGCGATCTGAATGAATTCCAATTTAGAATGTGCTTATGTACCAATAGTCTTGATATATCACAAGGATATAATTCACAATGTCTTTTGAATGAATTCACAATAATCCCAAAATAGTATTTTAGTCCAAAATGTCAATGAGCACTTTTTAATTCCAGTGAATAATTTGAATAAATAATTCCCCTCAGGTTATATCTGAACACAACTGAAAGTGATTCCACAAAGACTGATATTAAAATAAGAACGCATAATCTTGTTGATCTGAACTTTATATACATCCCCACTTGACCTCTGTCACAGTAACATTTTCTGAAAAAAACTCAATCATCATAATGGAAAATTACTCCAAAACTGTAATCAAGGCTAGATCTTGAACTCATGCCTAAGAAAAGATCTATTTATCACTTACAAATGAGACAAAAAAACAGGTACACACCAAAACTGTCCTCAATAATGGACGAAGGTAAAGCACACAAAATAAATTAAACATACATAACAGGTACAGTAAGTCCTATTTAAATACAGCTTAGTGTCCAGATACTTGTATTTACAGGTTACCTGCTTATAATGGTCTGCTAGTTTCTGCCCTTCCTATGGGTGACCTCTATAGACAAGTTTAACTGTGTATGACATTGCTTAAAAGCTGAGATGTCAGGGTAATGTGGCCTTTGTAGTAGTGACATGTTCTTGAAGGTTGAGATGTCAGAGTAATATGGCAGTAGTAGTAGAGTGGCATGTTCTTGAAGGCTGAGATGTCAGGGCAATGTGGCTTTAGTAGTAGTGACATGTCTTTATAGGCTTTGATGTCAGGGTAATGTGACCTTAGTAGTAGTGACATGTTCATGAAGGCTGAGATGTCAGGGTAATATGGCCTTAGTAGTAGAGTGACATGTTCTTGAAGGCTGAGATGTCAGGGTAGTGTGGACTTAGTAGTAGAGTGACATGTTCCTGAAGGCTGAAATGTCAGGGCAATGTGACTTTAGTAGTAGTGATATGTTCTTATAGGCTGAGATGTCAGGGTAATGTGGCCTTAGTAGTAGTGACATGTTCTTGAAGGCTGAGATGTCAGGGTAATGTGGCCTTAGTAATAGTGACATGTTCTTGAAGGCTGAAATGTAAGGGCAGTGTGACTTTAGTAGTAGTGATATGTTCTTATAGGCTGAGATGTCAGGGTAATGTGGCTTTAGTAGTAGTGACTTGTTCGTATAGGTTGAGATGTCAGGGTAATGTGGCCTTAGTAGTAAAGCAAACCAGACATCTTGGAAGAAACAACAAACCTTAAATAGGTTCCTTGTCCCATGGAACTGGAATCAAATCAAGGACCACAGAGTTGAAAAGCAAGCACTTTACCACAGTGGTACCTGGGCCTCTTAGTGTTGCATTTGTGGATATTACCCAGTTATAATGTACCTATAAACTTGTAACCTGTTGTAGTGAATACAGAGCTTGGAAAATTATTTTGCTATAAAAAAATGATATACTAAAAGTTACCTATTGAGTCGGATATAAGTGTGCATGTTTTAGTTTGATATTAGTATATTAGAAGTATTAAAAATCATGTTTAGGTTGATATTGGTGTATTGCAGGCATTAAGAAACCTCTTTTAGGTTGACATTAATGTATTGCAGGCATTCAAACTGTGCATATTTTAGGTTGGTATTAGTGTTTTGCTGGTATTAAAACCATGTTTTTATTTGATATTAGTGTATTGCAGGCTTGAAAGAAATGCATGGTTTAGTTTGATGTTAGTATATTGGAAGCATTAAAAGAATGTTTTAGTGTGACATAAGTGCATTGCAGGCATTACAAAGTGTGTTTTAGTGTGATAATAGTGTATTGCAGGCATTCAAAATTGCACATGTTTTAGGCTCATGTTAGTGTATTTCAGCTATATACAAAAGAGTCTACATCAAGAATCCACATCAGAAAAAATTGTCAATTTTTACATTAGAGGGTATATAAAAATGTTGAGAAATCTAATTGTGATTCTGAAATAAATGCTAGAATGATAGACATTCTTTAAACTCACATCATCTCCTCTGCAGATAATTAAGAATTTTCAGCAATATATTAGGAGTTGTTGTGATTGTAGAATCACATTTTGATCTGTTTATTTGCCAGTTTAACAGCTTTTAACAAGAATTAACACATACTTTTGCAGGCAGTAGATGAACTGTTGTCATTTGGTGCCAACCCCAGTTTGCCCCTGACCCATGGAGTGGGCAGTGCCCTATGTGCTTCTGCCAACACCGAGTATGAACACCGGAGGACTCTGCAGGGTCGACTTCAACTGGTAGCTATAAAATCTTATGGAGAAAAGAAAATAATGATTTTTGGTTTTCTTCATATCAGTGTCTTGAGTCCTTAAGCAATAAAGAGACACTGCATTTTGGTCTCACAAATCTGGCCAAAATATATATTCTAAAAAAGTTATTAGAATAACATCACTGTATAAATAACCTAAAGAAAAAAAATGGTCTTTATCCAGATCAGTGCAGTTGTCTGAAAAATGTTAATCAAATGAATCAAAGTAGACAATATATACGGTATTTATATAAGTAATTTGGTCCCATATTCAGATGTGGGATCAAGCAATAGAGTAATCACCTTTTTCATCTGTGTGCATATAATTGGTACTGCTGTGCGACCTTTGGGTATAATTAAGTGCCATTTGTTAGATTATACATGAGCATGCACCCTTGAAAGATTTAGCTTGTCCAGTCCCAATTTGATATAATAACAGCCACTTGTTAGTTTTAGATCTTCACACAATCTTTGCAGCTGTTTGTAACAGTAAATATACCATTCAACCAGATATCCAGATGGAAATTAGAGGTGACATAGCCTTTTAGACAAAGATGTGCCTCTTTAAGGTATTTGTCTCTATTCTTTTTTGACAGAGTTATGTGCCTTGTTTTTCAGTTTCATATCTTCAGTTTTGAAGGTGCTTTTAGCCAGTTGTTATGGCTCAAGGTCTTAAACTATGCAAGAGAAAGAAGCAAATCCAACCAGCATATTAAAATCAACAAATTATTTATTTTTCTAAGTCTGTGTGATCCAACTACAGGCTCATGGGCCAGATGTGGCCTGCAGGTAATTTGTTTGTGGCCTGCACTCATACAGAAAGTCAGTTCTTTGATTATAGTATAATTACTATAATATATATGTATGGCGCACAAACTTTACGTGTTTGGTTCATGTGGTCCAAAGTGTTGAAAATGCTGGACACCCTACCCTAATTTACAAAGTGAAAATTTAAGAGACACTCTCAGTATTGTGAATTAAATCCCGAATAATTCTAAATGTCCTATAACAAGTCCAGTAGTGTAGAATGTTCCAAATGATTCCAATAGTCTTGAATGTACTGAGGTAACACAATGATGCAATCAAGAATGTCATTGAATAAGTTCAGAGTAATCCCAAATTAATGTTCTAGTCCAAAATGTCAGTGAGCACTTTGTAAATTTGTAATTCCAAGGAAAAGTTTAAATAAATGTTCGGATAAAGGTCTGTGCTCAGCTGATTTCCTGTCATGGGGCATGTTGGGATAAAGGTATGTGTTCATCTGATTTCCTGTCATGGGGCATGTTGGGATAAAGGCCTGTGTTCAGCTGATTTCCTGTCATGGGGCATGTTGGGATAAAGGCCTGTGTTCAGCTGATTTCCTTTCATTGGGCACGGTGACTAAAGTGTGGTGACTAAACACACCTAGTAGAGATAAATAATCCATTGTTTCAACTTGGTCTATCAAATGCAAAGGTTATTTTATTTACAAAGCAAGCCAATTCTGGAAATGACTTTGGATTCTTTTAAGTATGCCATTTTTTTATACACAAAGTTGGCTGACCTATGGAAGCCAGCCTTTATTTTGTTTTTGCTGGTATTAACAGGAATTTTGGAAATAAATTGAAACAATGGAACAGATGGGGCTCTGTAAGTGACACTCTGAGCATACACAGTGTGAAATCTATTAAAGCATATGCTGCAGATGAAAAGGTTTCAGTTCTGTGACATGATTTACAGGAAGTTCAAATAAAGCGTTAAGTGAATATAGAACTACTTGGATCTGTGCAAGTATCAGATTTGCAACTCAGTCAAAGGGTTAGGAAACAAAGTGATTTCTTCCATTACAAGCTTAGGGGTTTGTGCTGGCAGGTAACTAAGGAAACATTACTTGGGAATTTGACCTGGCTTATAAAATAAGGAATTATAAATCAAATCAGAATTTTTATTGCATCAAACACAGCGTACGGCAAAACACAAAATACAACACAAATTCGAGTTGTATTGATACCCTTATTAATCATTTTACCAAATATGCATTGATATTATGATTGAAATGAAGTCCCAAAACTTAAGACTTAAAAACAAAGATCTACCCCAGAACATGCAGTGCACAAAAAATTATTTTAGAAATTAATTTATGGTGTCCCAACAGATATGGTAAATACTGTACTAGAGATAAATTAATGCCTGAGGCAAAAAAAACAGAATTGTCTCCCATCAGTGCCAAGTAAACATCTGTATGTGACTGAAGTGCTTGTTAAGTTTTCAGATTCCAGTGCAGAAATGTATAATTTGCCTGCAATAGTTAAGAAGCATAGAGATTAGTAATGATATATTCACTTCCAAACATTAACAGAATTGTTCTGTAAGGAAAGGAATTGTATGGAAAATACAAGTAATTTATTGAGTTTCACTTAGTCATGTGAAATTTTAGCAGTTAATTCAGTTGGCACATCTTTTTAGGTTGGTATCAAAGTTATAAGTTCCTATCATTACTGTCAACATCTTGTATTATCGGTTGGTACCAAACTTACAAGTTCATGTTTGAAGATCAACATCACATATTGTAGGTTGCTAGCAGACTTTAAGTTCTTATCTTAAAATTATTGCCATTTTATTAAATTAAGCTTAACAAGCCTAATGTATCTTGGTACATTTCTTGTTTATTTACAGATTGACAAATTGATTCGAGCTGAGGGCAATATTCTTGCTCCAATTCCTATAGGGCCCAAGAGAATCATGGGAACAGCGGTGGACTATGCTTACTACATATATAATCTGGTATGATGCCTGAAATGGCATTAAATGTTTGTCTTACTTGAAAGAGACAAATACTTAGACAGAAAATCATCTTTTTTACCAAGCCCTCTAATCCAGCTTTCTCTACAGACCAGACATGTTTTTTCCCCTAATAGGTCTTTCATATAGCAATGGAGTTTGATGGGGTTTTTTTTAATAACATTTTTTTAAATGTACAAAAAGTCAGTGTAGAGTCTGTGCACATGAATTATCCATCTTTTGGATTCAAGAGTTTTATTACTGAAAAGAAATTCACCATAGTACATTTGAGCCAGGGTCATCTGAGAGTTATGTATGAGCACATTAGTGTGTTGAATTGATAGATGTAGTTGATTACAGTCTTGTGATTTTGATGCAAAAGAAATGCTGCTGTCAGTGAGGATAGGGAAATCTATACTTGAATTTCTTGTGTATATTTATAGTATAGATTTTGGTATGTTTGTATTGTTCTTAAATGTTCATTATTTTTTATGGAAGAAATGTCAAAATCTTGAGGTGATCCTAATCAATCTGACCAATTCTAAAAATATGGCCTGAACTCAACCAACTGAGCTACCAGGAATTTAGACCCAGGTGAAAATTAATTCTGTTTTCTTCAGCATTTTTTATCAACTGTGTTGAAGATTGTATTTTATTTTTTGCAAATATAGTTTTATGGAATTATATTCTGTATAAATTTATTGGTTACTGATGAATAGAAATCACTTCTTTATCACCTTGCATGTGCTTTTTATTTCAGCATGCTGCCTGAAATTGGTAACATGATGTGTATAATTTTATTGAGAACAACTTCGCCAAATTTCAACTTAATTGAAGGAATACAAACAAATTATCTAAAAAATCTATTTCTTAATGTAGCCCCCTTAGTAAAAATCATGCAGTTGTTTATTGGCAATCAGTCTCAGGGATATAGATACATATAAAGCTATAACTGCCCAAAGTGATTGTAATACTCATATGCTGTGGCGTCCTACCTGGTTGTTTGTCTCAGGGGATAACAAGTTATCCATCTAGTCGGTCAGAGATCCATAAAGACACCTTGAAAGCAGGAATGCGGTTGAAAAACGTTTTCAAATATATGTTATGTTAAATATTTTTATTTTGTTCTTTGACTAATATGGCCTCAGACAGCCTGTTCAGTTGCTTTTTGACTTGAATACTCATATTTACAAAATGATTCAGTCACCAGTCAAATAATAGCTCATGCTTTTTATGCTTACACATTCTGGTTCACTCACATTCTTTTTTGTGATGCATGAAATGAAACATTAGCATACATTTAAGTTATCTTGTGTCATGTTTTCATTGTTTACATTACTATGCATGTAATATACACACTTGTTGCCAATACCATGCATGATTTTCACACTGACCAAGTCACTGTTTTGTGCACAGGATCGGAGAATTGCATACATGCCATACCATGCACTTACGCATGATGAAAGGGAGACATATAATGCACGCCGTAAACTTCTCTCACATATGGGTGACATTTTGAGAACCAAGGCCGTAGAAAGAGAGAAGAAAAGACATGAATATGAACGATCTGAGGGCAGGAGAAGTAAGTAGTGTAGAAATAACTAAAAGCTTATGCTAATAAAATAAATATACAAGTAATTCAAAAGCCAAGTTGCAATAGGGTTAATTCCCAAAATGAAAGAGGTATATAATGAAAGTGTTGCATCTTGAAACGGGTTTGATTAATACTTTAATGTTCACCTATATAGATCTTAAATAGAGTTTGAGCTTGAAAAAGGAGTGTTGACCAATTTTTTTTCTCAATCCTGTATATAATTGGCACTGTTCATGTGATAAAGCTGTTTGAAATATGCCTGTCCCATGTAAAACTGACTGATGATGCCATTCTAATTGTGACTTCATGAATATCTAAAGATCTTAATAGTAGTTTTCTTATTATCAAGGCAAATTGTAATAGCAATGCCTACTACTGCTAAATTGCTATCTTTTCTGGGACACCAACTCCCCAGTCTGAGCTAAATATTCCCTCCTCCAGTTAGTTATTGGAGGCCCAAAATTGACAGGAACATGATCCCAGTCTGATTCCTTTGTCAAAACCAAGATATGGGATACCTTCCTCTTTTTCTTTTGACTTTTGTTCAAATACATGAGTGCCAAGATCACTCAATGAAATTTGCCTTCACTGTTGTTTTTAAATGTCTTTTGGCCAACCCTATACCTTTTTGTGTCAATTGAGTGTTCCCACACCCTTGCATTGTTTGCATTTTATGTTTACTAATTTGAAGAGCATTTTGCGCTTTCCTCAGCAGACAGTGCTTCCTTTTAGTTTTAACTCTGAGATAATGTTTTTTTTCTTTGCAGTCAAGATTCCCAAAAGTTTTACCTACTCTTCTTTGGTTCCTGGTTATCTTTTTTTAATATTTTTTCTCTTTGGGAGATTGATATGTCACAAGGTGTGGGTAAGTGCGAGCACAAGAATGCCTTGTGATATACACCACCTGTTAATCATGCACTGGTTGTGCTTGCTCAGACAGAGGTCTGATATGCTGTCTATGGACAGGTCAAGTCAGGGACTTGGCAGAAAATCACCTCACCTATACGAGGGAGGAGGAATGACCCTGCTACCTCCCCATCATCACAAGATGATTTCATCCATTCCCACAAGGAATCTGGATCCCTTCCTAGTCTAGGGAAGTTAACTCCCAACTTCTTCATGATTCGGAGATCACTAAAAGGCCAAGGATCCCTTATGCTCTGTCTGTTGACATCAGTGCTGGTGAAAAATAGATTCTTGGCTCCTTCCAAGGGAGGAAAAGTGTGTGTGAGCAAGTTGCATCTTCCCAGCATTGTTGAGCAGTGACCTCTAATGGTAGACTTAGTACCGGTGACCAGTATAAGCAAGTTATGCCTTGTTGAAGATGGGGAAGAGCAGCAATTTTGATCTGATAGATCAGAGGCGTGCTTATATGTCACATCTTCATTGCCAGACTGGTCCTTTGGTCTGATCACCGCTCACTGGGTGCCAGGCACCAGACACCAGTCAACTACCAGTCACCAGGCTCCAAGTGCTACTCGCCAATTATCAGTGAGCAGTTGAGGATCCAAACACCAGGTTTTAATTGATCAGCTATTTGAGGAAAGGGATTGAGTTGATATTCCCCTTGTTTCTATGTTACCATCCAATCCCTATTGGGATAGGGGATCGGGAGTTTAGGACTCCCTTTACTTTACCTGACAGTGATTTGTCTTCCTGCCCCCTGCCATGACATCATGGATGTCCCTGTCTTAGCTTCAACATATGGCAAGCAAGACAAGCAAGGGACCTGCTCAGTCACCTCTGGCCTTATTCAGCAGTTGTATTGTCACCACCCCCACCACCGCTGTGCATGGTTATTTGACAACACAAACCCTAATGTAATATCTTTCTCCCTGGAAAAGGATGCCAGAGGAGGCAGTCCTCTCTTGCTTTGGGATCAGGGTCAGGAGGACAACCAACAATGCCCTCTTCATTCTGGTGGACTCAAATGAGTTCCTAGAAGAGCCAGTTATGGCAGTCCTTCCATTCCATGGTTAAGAGTCTACCAGGCAGCAGATAGGGGATCTGTTTATGCTCATTTATGCCCCAGCCAGGTCTGTGCCTCTAGCTTTTAGGTTTATTTTCCTGTTTGGCCCCTTAAGCTTCCCCCCATGGACTCCAGTGAGTCCCAAGTGAAGACATCTGCTGGAACCTGGGCTTGTCTCATGGTAAAGGCCTTGGAGGAGTTGTAGCTTAATCCTCAAACCCTATTGACCATCACCTCCTGTGCTGATTATACAAGCAGCCACAGTTCAAAATTCTCCCTCACACCATCTTTTGCTAGATGAGGCAGTTGTAGTCTTTGGAGTTCTCCCACTTCCCTAAGAGGGAGGTAGATGTCCCTAGGGAGTTGCACCCCGAGTTTCAATTCCTGAATCTTTTTTGTGTTCAAATGGGCTTCAAAATGGCTTCTACAAGTTAGCACAAAGTGACATGGTTCGTAATCTGGCCCCCCCCCATTCCATGCTAATTATCTTAACCCAGAAGTATGTTCAGCATATACTATATATTCCAAACGTGTTCCACATGTTTAATGAAGTACTTTACTCATCATTTAATAACCACTTTCACGCATAGTTTCTGCTTGTATCTGGACTCCTTTGGTCGATTTGAAAACCTCGCTACTGGTGTGTTGCACATTGAAATATGTTACATTGAATTCTCATTTGTTGTTATTGCTTGTTTGGCTTCAGGTTAAACAATAACCACCAATCAGAAATCGATGTAGCTTATTCTCTGCGTGACAAATAGAAAGTATTGGCAGAGCAATTACATAAGTGGAGATGCTGTCAGGGTGTGCCATTTCATGAATCGTGCAAAATTTGTACAAATTCGTATGCTTGGAGAAAAGTGAAATGTGAAAACTCCCGCAAATTCGTTGAAAGTTCCACATATTAAAATGTTCTTGGTGAAGTATACAGTTTTTATTTAACCGTTCTTGTCGAGACATCTGTTTTTCAGGTCACAACTGTTCCACATCTGGGTTTTTCAAGCACGATATGAATGGTTGTGAAACTAAATTAGATAGAACAATGTGCCCAGGAATAAAAATTATGGTGTAATTTGAACCATTGATAAAGAAAGTTTTACAAATGCATGTTTAAAACACGGGCTACCTAGAAAATCCAATATGTCTGATTCCCAGCGTGGTTCATTACAATTTTGTTCAGCAAATACTGGCTGATGATAGTGATGATGACAATAATTTTTAAAGTTATGAAGTATATCATATTATTGGAGCTGGGAAAGCATTAATGTAACACCAGTGAGTGATTTTGAGCCCCAAATGGCATTAAAGAGGAGTCAGATATACTTCCTGGATGGACAAAAAAAATAGGCAGCATGACCCTTTCAGTGATATTTCGAAATTAAATGTACAAATACTGAGCCTAATTAAAATACAGGCAATTTAAAAGCATAATCCAATTTTCATTTTTTTTAATTAATCAAATTTGCCCTGCGGATCATATGCTACAAAACCATATTCATGTATCAGGGGTTTAAAAATGCAATAAAGAAGTACAGATATTTGTTTTAATACCTCTGTCTGCACAAGCATTGATGGACTAAATACCTTTATACAGCATTATGGAAGAGATAAGAAATTTGGCATAGTAGTCAGTAAACTACTGATTTAACAAAGGAAGTTATGTTAATGAAAAATCCTATTTTGACGCAGATGTATCCAAAAGATAATATCTGTGATCTCTGGAAAATTGTAAAAAAATAGTCACAAAGGTCAGTTTCCAACATATTCAAGCTGAAAGCTAGCTATGTATATGCCCTTCAGAAAGAAGTACAGAACAATATTGATACAAAGAAAAGGAGCAGGGTATGCTCAGAATTAATTAATAGATTAATGCTTATACAACTAGAGTTGACATTTGTCAAAGATTTTGATTTCAGTAAAGCTCTAAGAAAGTGGAGCAGGAAGAAAGAGAGACAGATACAGTAAAAACTGTCATGAGCGACCTCTGCTAAGAGCGACCACCTGTCATTTCCGACCACAATCGTAATGCCCGGATCAATATTATTATATAAACACTCTGTTATGAGTGACCACCTGCTGAATGCAACCAAAGACCGTGATGTCTTGGCAGAATATGCATTTTGACACTGCTATGAACGACCGCATCGCAAAAATGAGGATAAACTCCACCGACCTTTATTTAATCCCTGTAAGAACGACTGCTCATACCGTTCTAAATAAAAACAAAAAAATTTTTAAAAATAGGCTGGCTACCGATGTCTGAATATTTAGCTGTGCTTTATAGTTACTGTTGCAAACCAGACTAAAGTATATGTAGATTATTTTCTAGTCTGGTTCCCTGCTTCATATGCTCCCTGCATTGTTCTCCGCTATTCATATAGGGGTGAACAATGCAGGGAACATACAAAGTTGTTGTTGATGTTGTTGTTGTAGGGCTTAACGCCATTTTTTAGCACATGATAGGCTATACATGGCGGCCGGTATTAATGGTGGAGGAAGAAACCAGGAAATCCGCGGAAAGAACCACCGACCCATGAGAAGCTACTGGCAAGCTTTCTCACATATCCACATTCACCGAATCTTAGACTCGAACCCACGCAGACAGAGGTGAGATGGCAGTGATCCGTAACGGAGAGCGCTTTAGACCACTCGGCCACTCAAGGCCCCTACATACAAAGTAGGGAACCAGACAAATTATTCCCGCACTTAGCCTGCTTCCTGGCCTTAATCGCAGGACCCGGCATCCATGTGAACGACTGTATCGCGAGAACAGACGGACACCACTGACCTATATGTAATCAATTGTTACAATGACTGCTTGATTAGTAATGATTGTTCTGATAAAAAACAAGCATAAAAGGAATATAAAAAAAAAAAAGGAAGGATTGTTGCTACCGGTGATGAATGCTACAGTCCATACACCAGGCTAATGTACATGTCATGAATTGCCATTGTGGTGCCAAAGTTGACATAGTGGTCGCGTATATTGTTTGTCTTTAGAGTTAATCCGTATTGCCAGAGGTGAATAAGGTCATTGGCTATTAAACCAGCAAGAGAGAATTGTTTGTGGGATTCGATTGATAGTGTTCAAGATTTGTGATGTTTGTTGTTTTCCAGCCCCGATGTTAAGTGATTACAGCCCAATCACAAAGCTGTCATCTATTCAAGTTGGTGCGACTGGGTTACACACTTTGCTTATAGAGTTAATCCTAGTATGTCATCTTTGAATGAAGCTGTTGACTTTTGTCTCTGAGTAAATGGTTCTGTTTCTGGATAAGATAATTGTTTCATTTTATTTCATTAATTGTTAGATATGCAATGCACATGTATCGATTTTTCATATTTTCCCACAGCCCAGTCAAAACCGTCTTTACGTTCGATATTACAACTGAGCACTAATAATTTTAACACCTAGAACCTTAATGACAATGGACAAACCTCCAACTAAAAAGAGACAAATTTTAAGGCTGGAGAAAATAATTATTGTAACTGAAAGAAGTGAAAAAGAGCAGACCACTCGCAAAAAAGTGGTTTAAACATCGGTAAAACAAATTTAGGTTGTTATAAAGAAAAAGAAGTAATTCAGAAACGATTTCATATGCTAAAATATGTGATCTTCAAATGTAAATGTGATTTCATGTTCAGTGCAGAAGTATATCTTTATTGCTATATAATTTTGTTTTTAGATGAATGCATACAATATTTTAGCAAGAAATATTAATAAAGAATATATGTACAGTGATTGTGGTTATTTTTCTTGAAATTGTTCTGAAACTGGACCTTGGAATCTGGTCTTTTTGTACAAGCCTGCTATGAGAGACCACCTGTCTTGAGAGACCACTTTTTGTTGGCAGAAGGAGCAGTCTCTCATAACAGGTTTTACTGTATTGAAGTTTAGATAAATATTGACCAATGACCATTTCTTCCTCCCCTCCTTTTTTCTTTGGTAAATGGGGAGGTCTCTCTTAAGATAAAATCCTGTCATCATCTCTCCTTACCTTGTACATGGGAAACAAATTTGGAATTTCTCTTTTTTATGCAGAGATATTTAACCAGTGAATGAAGGTGCTGATGGAATAAATGAAATTAGCATAGAATGAGCAGTGGGGAAGATTTCAAACTGCTCAAGTTTATCACCTTGTGTATTAGTTAAAAGAAAATTGTAGAATAGGACTGGGCGTATTCAATAGTTTTCCTTCTTCACTACAAATATAAGTACCTGTGGCTGCAGCAGTCTTTTTTGCATCTGCAGGAAACAAAATGTGATAGATTTTGTCGGTATTCAACCTTATTCCCAATGCCCGGATTTGATCTAGATGAGATTTTTTTTGCATGAGGAAATTGCATTATTTCTTCTGTTTTGAAGATAACATTGTAATGTCTTCCAAGTGTAACTGAGACATGAAACTGATAATAATGTTTTCAAATCATTCATGTTGTAAAAAAAGAAAGGTAGTTAAATGGATCCACCATTAAATGGCCTAAAACGTTGGATAAAACTCACTGCAACCAACTTGAAAGTATTGTGGATATCTTCTCATCAACGAGAATTGCATATAAATATATGATAACTATATGTCTGTCTGTAGTCTGCATACTGGAAATACAACCAAGAATGTCAGTATACATGAAAGGGTACCACCTACCTTCCAAAGATGGGAAGACAAGCAAGTTCATATGTGTATCGATATGTATCATATTGCAGGCTGTGTTATCATGAATCGTATTGATACGCAGCACAGGTATATTGTTTCACCCCTACTGTTGATTATAGACTTTTTAAGAAATGGTGCCCAACAAGCAATGCATGTTGAAGATGAAAGGGAAGATAAGCCTCTTATGAAGTGTTAATAATCAACACAGAAGAATAAAGAGGAGTATTCAGATTCTTGTGAATAAAAGCCGGAAAGGACACAATTACGTTTATTGGACATCACATGCCAGTTTGAGTATGTCTCACAGCAGGAGATATGATTTCCATTGTCATGTGAAATGGAGAAAAAAAAATTCCAAGAATTGTGTTAGGTTGAGAGATAACAACAAGCCATTGAGATGAATAGGGTTTGCAACTGAAGTTTGTGCAACTATACTAATAAGGTCTACGTGTACTTGATAAACATTTGAGTTGAACATAATGTTTACTGTTGCTACTTGTTTTGAATACCAAACTTTTAAATATGTGTTCCAGCTTTACAATAGCAGTTTATGTTATTTTGTTACACCTTACTGAAAACTGGTCAAACTTACAGAAAAAAAATCCAACTGCCTAACTGAGACAGTCTCGTGTGTTGGCAGTTCTGCCTTTACACGTTGAGTCCAATTTTGACAGCACAGCATGTGGTCAAACCATCTACAATCTTACAGTACTGAACTTTTCTACTGTAAGTCTAAGTGTATTGTTTTCTTATACCAGTTTTTGTTTGAGATGATCAGCCTTCCTCAAGACTGAGAAATTCAGCCATATATTGATAACAGGCAGTGTATTACTGCTATTAAAATGAGATGGGGGGTGGGTAATGGGGCTGGGGGTAAAACAATTATATTTGAATTGTTTATTACTTACTTATCTGCTACTATTGGAAAGATTCCCTTCTCCCACTCTGTTGTACTGTTTTCTCAGTCAAAAAAGGAATGTATTCTGTATGTTGGCTTTGACTAATGAATCAGACCGGGTTCATGTTCTTTTCAAACCAGGTCCCTAGTTACTGACTAGAGGTGGTAATATTTAACTTGGACTGGGGACTTGATGTCCCAGAAAAGGTAGCAGTGCTATAGTAACAGGTACCGTAAGTATTGTATTATTAAAATTAATTTTACTCCTCCCCCATAAAATGTTTTATGGTTTGCAGTTATTCTTTGTTGTAAATTACATTTTTTATGCTCTGTGTATTGAAGAAAAATCCTTGAAGAAATATTCTTTGCATAAGAATGTATTGGAGAAAAATTAAATTTTATTGTCCCAAAGTAAAAGCTTGAATTAGTATTAGAGATAGTAAGAAACACTTTATTGCAAAAGCTAAGAAAGGAAGACACAGAAATTATAGCAGAAATAAACTAACTTAAAGGAGAACTCTACTGCTTCGTCTGAAAATTTCACACCATACAGTGCATATGATAGATACTTTTATCCCATAACAGACTGTAAACACTGTCAGTAATTATAGGATACAGTGACCTAAGTCCATCTCATAGACAGCATGTTGACATAGGAACAGCTAGAAGATCTAAAAGATACATAGTTTCACACACTTGTATTTGTATTCACATGCGTGTTGATTTTGTTTTGTTTTGAAATATTTCATGATGTGTCAGGATTGTTTTTCTTAAAGTATGCTTCACTCTTTCATTTATTTGTGATAACAGAATTAACTTCGTGTCAGTTATAATCCGTTATTTGTTTTAACATGACTACTCCATATAAAAATTATTGTCATAGATACTTTTTAGAAACGGTATTACTGGAGTGAATAGCAATCATTCAATAAAAGGTTTATATGTTAAGTAGATCTGGTACTTATTATTTTGTGTTTACTCTAGCTGTCAAAACCCTGTTTAGATTACCTGTAAGTCTTGCCATGAATTACCTCCCTTTGCAGGTGCCAGTACTAGTGCGAACTTTGTATACATTGGTGCTGGTGCTCCCCTTCCCCCAGATGCCCGAAAACCAAAGTTTCTACGTGAGAAGGAGGCAGCAGAGGGACATATTGTAACTTTTGAGACAGCTCTGGTACCAGCTATGGTGTCAGGAGACTCCCCAAAATTAGCAACAGAACAGGAGGATGTTGTCACCCTTCCACCAAGGTTAGTAATAAAACTCTTTAGTTTTTTTACCTGATAAGCAATGATGAATGTTTTAGTGCCACAAAGTCAGTAGGACATAAAATTGATATCTTACGATCACTTGAAATATAAAAAGTCATAATATCATATAAGGCAGATGGGCTAGTCAGGGATTAGAGTAGATGTTTTTAATTATTATAAGAATGTTTTAAATCATAAAATAATGAGTGGCATTTTTATGTATTGAGATCAAGCAGCCAATTATTTTTTCTTATATAAAATTCATGTTATGAAAATTTAAGAGTTTGTTTTTTCAGGTTATGCTGTTTGATATATTCATATTTGTGTATATAGGGTTTTATGGCACATCTTCACAATCCTGGCTGTATTGTGCTGAGTAAATTTAGATATCAGAAAAAAAGGTATAAAAAGCAACGGCACAAAAAGGGTAAAAATCCTTAAGTGCAAAGTCATATTTTTATATAAATGTCACTCTTTTAAAAATCCAAGATTTTCTCAACTAGAGCATCATAAAAGGAATGCTAAAAGCGTTGACTCCATTTGTCACTTCTTATAACATACAGTGTGGGGGCGGGTTGCATCAGGCTTATTCTGCATCCATTAGTCCACAGGGGTATTTGCTTTTTAAGCTTCATAATTTTATTCAGCTCCAAATTGTTTGTATGGTTGTAAGAAAATACAGTTTATGTTGGACACGTTGAAGGCAGCTTGAAAGGTCTTACAAACATTACTAGTGAAAGTAAAATGGCAAGTACTTGGGTACTCTACTGTATATACTTGCTTATAAATCAAGTCAAATTACAAACAACAAAGATCCTGATCTGCTGTAGCATAATACACCTTTAGATAAGGGTCTGTGTTGTTTGTTCTACTGATTACACCTAACAGACTGCACAGACCCAGATCTGTCGGTGCAGTATGCAATGGCAGATCTGGGTCTATACAGTTTTGCAGTTGGACTCATCTTACAAGCAAGTATATATGGTAATTATTTATCTGACTGAAAATATATTAGCAACACAAGAATGGCTGTACAAGCTTTTGTGTGTCACTTACAAGAATATACTAATTTCCCTAAACTAGGCACTGTGAGGACCAACAATTCTGGCCATATAATGAAGGTGGCTGGTATAAAAGGGTTCATTTTTATTCTTTGAATAACTATACTTTAGGATTATAAAAATGTAATGAGCCTGAAGAGGAAGCTTGTTTGTAGAGGGTCCTGTTCAGGAAAAATTCCAAGAAATAAAATACTGTTTGTATATTTATAGAGGTCCTGTTCAGGATAGATTCCATGAAATAAAATACTGTTTGTATATTTATAGAGGTCCTGTTCAGGATAGATTCCATGAAATAAAATACTGTTTGTACATTTATAGAGGGTCCTGTTCAGGATAGATTCCATGAAATAAAATACTGTTTGTATATTTATAGAGGTCCTGTTCAGGATAGATTCCATGAAATAAAATGCTGTTTGTATATTTATAGAGGTCCTGTTCAGGATAGATTCCATGAAATAAAATACTGTTTGTATATTTATAGAGGTCCTGTTCAGGATAGATTCCATGAAATAAAATACTGTTTGTATATTTATAGAGGTCCTGTTCAGGATAGATTCCATGAAATAAAATACTGTTTGTACATTTATAGAGGGTCCTGTTCAGGATAGATTCCATGAAATAAAATACTGTTTGTATATTTATAGAGGTCCTGTTCAGGATAGATTCCATGAAATAAAATACTGTTTGTATATTTATAGAGGTCCTGTTCAGGATAGATTCCATGAAATAAAATACTGTTTGTATATTTATAGAGGTCCTGTTCAGGATAGATTCCATGAAATAAAATACTGTTTGTAAGTTTTAGGGTAATGATCATTGATAACTGTTTGTATTGTGAAAACTTATTTTAGACCATTTTCTGAAGTCGTCACTACCAGTGCACCTGACTCACGAAGGCACATAATTGCACAATCAAAAAAAAGACAACGTGTACCAGTCAGGTTTGACTTGATCATGCAGCTTCTTTATGTATTTGTCTTTTGTCATGTCTATATAGAAACTGGTACTAGTACTTATTCTGTAGAAGCGCACTGGTGTAGGTTGAAAGCTTGTGTCATTCATTTATATTCAAGATGACCAGTAGAGGAAGTTTTCGTTGGTCAGTGCTGAATTTCAACGCAGATAAAAGATTAATGTTTTTGTCTCCCCAATATTGTCAAATAGGGAGATATGAATATCACATAAATATTACATTATAACTTTCTTGGCAACATGTACATTCTTAAGAGTTCTGCCCACACACACACACACACACACACACACACACACACACACACACACACACACTAATGCAGATATTTTGTTATTTATTATTGTCCTTCCATGTGTCTTTGCCCATATATATGTCACCTTCTTACATGAGCTCCATCTACATGGAGCTCATGTAAGAAGGTGACATATATATGATCATATATATGATCATATATATGATCATATTTGGTGTAATGTTTCAAAGGGATGAGTAGGTGCCAATGAAAGGTACAAAACAAAAATCCATCTTTGAGAATGAGAGGGGAGTTTGGAAGTGGTGGGTGGTGGAGATGGGGAGTCAGAATACAAATTTTTTTAAAAGTGCAGATATTTGTGATGGCTTTTACAGACCTGCCATTCATTATGATTTGACCTTAAGTTTTACTGAAATTACCTTCTAATTACGTACTAATGGAATAATAGCAAAAAATACAAAAATACAATCACTGCAGTCATATTCTGCTGATGGCTTGTCCAGATTAGGTCTGGATCCAGGTTTTCATATTGGATTCAGCAGAGTTGGTCAGGTAACCAGACTGTCTGTTCAGGAGTATCTCAGATGCTTTAGTCAGCCCATTTTTGATGTAGAATGCCTACAAGATCAAACTTATGCTTATAGAAAGGTCCAACAAATGAAACCAATGTTGAAGGTGATAGGAACAATCAGCCCCTTCAAAAGTTCTCATAATCAGACAGAAGTGTTTAAACGAATAGGTATTCAGTCTTGGAAAAAGCAGAAAAGGAAACTACAGTGATGTTTATAGGGGATGATGTCATGTCGATTTGAGTATTGGTCATGGCAGGAAAGATGATTGCCACCACATCATGAAATTTAAAAAGGTAACATCATGTTACCAGGTCCAGCAAGAAGCCATTGACATCAGTGGGATTTGAAACTGCAGTTTTTTAACCTGAACTTAAGTTCATTAAGGTCTAAGTCAGTGGTCTTAAACATGTGACTCACAGGCTGTATGTGGCCCACCAAGCCGTATCCTGTGGCCCACAAAATAATTGGCATCACATTGTTTCATGAGAGATAACAGAGGTGGTGTGGCCCTTGGGCCATTGAAAATGCCTTCAAGCGACCCTCTAAGTGTACTTTGTAAAAAAAATTTTAGTTGAACGTAATATTGCCTTAGATTCACCAGATCACACGTCTGGACTTTTCAAATGCATGTGTTCTAAGTGGACAATAGCAGTACATGATATTTTGTTATATGTTAATGCAAAGTAGTATAACTTGTGGAAAAATATCAGCTGATATAGTGACAATGTCTTGTTAGGGTTAGCATGGCTACTTCTGTTTTGAGACCAGAGTTGAACATCATTTATCTAATGCAAGCAAGACAAAATGTTACACAGAACCCTTATTTGCTCTAAGAAACATTTTCAACCTTCATTTGACTGTAGTATTTATTTATTTGAGATTTTATGAATATCCTTGAAACAAATGTGGAAAAATATGAAGTAATCAATGCATCCAGCAGGTTGAAAAGAAAGTGCACAGTGGAAAAAATATATTTGGAAAAAATTGTTCCACACTGGATGCTTAAGAAATTTGTTCTTAATAAGATCAGTTCACCAGTTAACTATAGGATGTGCTCTTGAATACTAGGGATGACTGATACAAGCTTACTTCACTAATGATAGGTAATAGATATTTATGTACCCATTTTCATGCATGATTTCTTCTGCAAGTTCAGGTTTCGGAGGAGTTATTTCATCATGCCAAACATGGACTTTAATTTTTAATCTTTCAAAACAAAATTCTGCTGAGAAGTATTATTGATGCTGTAAAGTAAGATATGACAGTTTTAAATATTAGGATAGAAAGAACTGAATGCAAATTTAAAATGGGTATACTCAGTTGAGCATTTTTGTCAGCCCTAGAGATCATACACCAGCCACATCCATCTCTGCTCATTTTCATATTGAAATTATCAATTTAATTCAATAGAATTCTGTCTTTGTCCTTTACACTCGCTTTAGAATGAAAGTATAGCATCGTCAGATTTATTTTTAACATGTTATTTATGAGAGTCTGAGAGGATTTCATCAGCAACATTGAATAGGTACAAATACACATTTGATAGAAAATATATTTACAAATGGTAACAAATGCATGAAATTAAATGCATGCTTGATTTGGAGGTTGGGTTGGGTGGGGTGGCATCATGAAACCACAGAATTTAATAACCATGATGAAAGGAAGTTGATTTGCAGTATTACCAGTAGTTTGTTGGGTTTTTTTTTAAAAACAGTAGCAGATTTATTTAATAAACTTTTACACCATGGTGAGTTAAAGTTTTGATTGCGGTATTTCACTCATGTTTAGTTTTATGTTATTCATTGGTATATCTCTAGATCTGACAGCTATATTACTAAATATCATATTGCAAATAATACTAGGGTACCTTCAGCATTAGACTTACATTACTTTAGTACAAATACCTCCAAAAATTTATGTAACCTATATATTGCATATATTTAATCACACATGTTGTTTCAATTTGCAGTTTCTATTCAGTCATTGTATTGGGGACAGTACGGTTAGATAAATTAACATCAGCTGTTAATACCCTCTAACAAACTCTGTGTTCAAATATTAACTACGTTCATGTTCACCGAAATGAGCAAACATATCTTCTTATATTCTGTAGTCGATCCAAACGGTAAAAAAAAGCATTAAGTCAAAATACACAGGCAGCAAAAGTTGTCATATTTTATCACTATACCTGAGCAGATCTCATTTCTTTATAGTTTTTTTGGTACCATAAGAAAAAAACAAAAAAACTTTTGGAACTGAAAATAGTGTCATCCTTACATAGAATGCACTAGGTTATAAGTCCAACTGCAAACTGCACAGCCCCAGATCTGCCATTGCAATGCACTGGCAGATCCAGGGCTGTGCAGTCTGTTAGAAGTAATCAAGAGAACAAAGAACAAAGACCCTGATCTGGCAGTACATTATGCACTGGCAGATCACGGTCTGTGTTATTTTTGCAGTTGGACTCGACTTATAAACATGTATGTATGGTACATGTAATTCAAGCACAGTATCAAATACATTTTAATGCCCTTTTCTTACCGAATGTGTACCACAATGTGTATTGGAAAATTTGGTAATTGTATTTAGCTAAATAGCCACATGTGAACTTAGTTCACATAAAAATGATCAACAGTATCATAACCTATTTATTCCACAATGATAATTGTGCAGAATTTGACCTCCTTTACTGTTTGATTTCACAAATTCAGATTTACATTAGAGTTCATTTGCAATAGGAAGTGTGCAAGTTAAAAATCATGTTTCATATTATGTAGTTATTTTTATGATGACAGTGTTTTCGGCAAAATTAAGCTAGTTGTGCAAACTGTACTTGTTATAGAGAAGATATTATTGCTCATAAGAAAATGTTGAGTATTGCTGATGTTAGCATTTCATTTTATCATTACTTTAGTGTTAAGTTTACTGATTAATGAAATTAGAAACCTTATTTCAGTACTTATTGTATCAGTCAATTGATTCATTGTTTCTTGCATGAATCATTATCTTGACAATGTGAAATAGTCTTAATTTGCATAGACTTGTGACAGATCATGTTACGTGTCCAAAAACTAACCATCGTTGCAGACTGATAAAATTTGATTTAAATCTCATTACTTACAGAATAAATTTTTTAACAAGGAAATAGCAGTTTTGAACAAGTTACAGTAAAGAGTGGTTTGAAATTGCCTCTGACTTAGACGTTATGTTTTACACGCTAATTATTCTTCACTAAATCTAGTTCAGACTTTGCATGAAATGCATGAGAATTTTGTTCCTTGTTCTCGCTGTTAGTATTAATATGCATGCCATGAGTAAGGCATTTGTACATTTTTCCCTATATTTGTTGATAGTAACTATTTTTTTTTTTCTTTCAATAAGATGTATTTAGCAAACAGTTGTAAATAAGTTGTTCATGTTTAAAGATTGGCTGTATGCTTTGACATTTATGAACTGTTTCCTGGATAAGAGTTTATCTGAAAACTGGCCATGCCAAAATGGCTGATAGCATACTCTTGACTTTGGAGATGAGTTAGTCAATGGAAAAACACTTTTCTTAGAAGGGATACTTGGTTATGTCCCCTTACCATTTTTCTCTTCCACTCAGTTGCCATTATAGCAACTTCTTGCAAATTTTTTAAAAGGATTTACTCCAGAAAGATTTAAGAAGTATCTGTAAAATATCTGAAAATGGCATAGAGAAATAACTATTTGTTTTGACACAATACAGATGGCAAAAAGAAACTAAATATTTAGGAATTGTAGGGTACGATGCTTCAGTCATAAAAAGTTTAGGTGGAGAACCTCTACATTCAAGAAAGATGAGGTTGCATGCATTTCACTCGGCAGTGGTAGAGACCACAGGGTGAATGGACACAATTCATACCTTCACTTTTAACATATCTAGTGTCTCAAATGAAACCAGATTTCTGTTGACTTTTTTCTCACCTCCAGGGTCTTGAACTAGCTATCTGACCATAAATCATAGTAATTTCAGTGTCTTTAAACATTTTTCCAAGTAGGCGAGATTTGTTTATGAAATTGTTTGACATGTTTATATATACATTAATATACTTTCTCATGAGCTTGTAGTTGAGATATTAGGGTATTTTGATAAATAGTTAGAAATTAGGCAATAATAAATACTGAACTTTACAAGTCACTGTTTCCATCTGAATATATATTTCAACACTATGCACCTTTTAAGAAAACTAGATTAAACATTGAGCATATTTGTAAGAAAGTGCAAGCACATTTTTGACATGACCATTGGTAGTCATTGTAGACACATGACCATTGGTAGTCATTGTAGACACAAGATCATTGGTAGTCATTGTAGATGCATGGCCATTGGTAGACATTTTAGACACATGACCATTGGTAGTCATTGTAGACACAAGACCATTGGTAGTCATTGTACATGCATGACCATTGGCAGACATTTTAGACACATTACCATTGGTATTACTGTAGACACGTGACCATTGATAGACATTTTAGACATATGACCTTTTGTGGACATTTTAGACATGTGACCATTGGTAGTCATTGTGGACACATGATCATTTGTAGACATTTTAGACGCATGACCTTTGGTGGACATTTTAGACATGTGACCATTGGTAGACATTATAGACACATGATTATTGGCAGACACATGACCATTGGTAGACAGTGTAGACACATGACCATTGGTAGACACTGTACGCATGTGACATTTGGTAGACATTTTAGACATATGACCATTGTTAGTGTAGACATATGACCATTGGTAGACAGTGTACACACATGACCATTGGTAGACACTGTACGCATGTGACATTTGGTAGACATTTTAGACATATGACCATTGTTAGTGTAGACGTATGACCATTGGTAGACAGTGTAGACACATGATCATTGATAGACACTATAGGCATCTGACCATTGGTAGACATTGTAGACATGTGACAGTTGGTGGACATTATAGACATGTGGCCATTGGTAGACATTGTAGACATGACCGTTTGTAGACATTGTAGACACATGACCTTTGGTAGACATAGTAGATGCATGACCATTGATAGACACTGTAGACATGTGACCATTGGGAGACATTGTAGATATGTGATCATTTATAAACATTGGTAGACATTGTAACTGATCACTACAGAAATTTAATTGTCACAAACTCATGTCCTAGGAAAATTTAAGGTCAGGCATTATTGTGTCCAAATTGTTTTTGAAATAGGCATTTTAATAATACAAATCCTCTTGAGAAAGGACATACGTGGTAGTATTAGAAGATAGCTTCACCATCCAGAACACTATAATGATGCACTGCTAGTAGTTTCATGCACACAAACAAATTTCCTTGTATCACATATTACATGTATTATATAATTTCATTATAGAAATAGGTAATTCATCCATAACATTATGTAATTCCATTATATAATTAGATAGTTCATCCATAATATTATGTAATTTCATTACAAATAGGTAATTTCATTATATAAATAGGTTATTCATCCTTAGTGTTATGTAATTTCATTATATAAATAAGTAATTCATCCATAATATTGTGTAATTTTATAATATAAATAAGTAATTCATCCTAATATTATGTAATTTCATTATATAAATTGGCAATTCATCAATAATATGTAAATTTATTATATTGTTGTGACAGTGATGAAGGGACAGTAATGGAAATATATAATATTTCATCGGCATGAATCTCAACAGACATGCTAATCATGTTCCTTATATTTTTTTACTGGTTTTGTATAATATTAACATATTAATTAGAAGAATTTACATGTGACTTCAGCATTAGAGAAAACTTGGTTATTTACTTGTACACCATACTGGTCCATATACAAAGCTGCAGCCCTGTGCAATACAGTGTAGATCTATACCTGCCATAGCATATTGTGTTGGCTGATCAGGTTCTATTCTATTTCCTGGAAATTGTAAGTATAACAAACAGTGTAGACCCTGATATGATAGTACATTATGTAATGGCAGATCAAATAATACATTATGTTATGGCAGTTATGGTATAAACCTTGATCTGATACCATACTGGATAATGGTAGATCTGATAGTGCATTATGTAATGGCAGATCAAATAATACATTATGTTATGGCAGATCTGACATTGATATCATAACGTACTACATAATGGCAGATCTGATACTGTGTTATATACCTGCAGATCTGGTGTAGACCTTGATCTGATAGCATATTACCTTATGGCAGATCTGATATGTAATGGTAGATCTGATGTGCAGCCTCTGATCTGATAGAAGTGCAGAATGTAATGGTAGATCTGATGGTGCATTATGTAATGGTTGATGTAATACTGCATTATATAATGGTAGCTCTGATGGTGCATTATGTAATGGTAAATCTGATGGTCAATTATGTAATGGTAGATCTGATAGTGCATTATGTAATGGTAGATCTGATGGTGCATTATGTAATGGCAGATGTAATAGTGTATTATGTAATGACAGACCTGCTGGTGTGTGATGTAATGGCAAATCTGATGGTGCATTATGTAATGGCAGAGCTGGTGTAGGCCTTGATTTGATAGCATACTGCATAATAGCAGACCTGATAGCACATAATGTAAAGGCAGATCTGATAATGTGTGATGTAATTGCAGATCTGATAGTATGTGGTGTAATGGCAGATCTGATAGCACATTATGTAATGGCATATCTGACAGTGTGTGATGTAATTGCAGATCTGATAGCACATTATGTAATGGCAAATCTGATAGCACATTTGTTAATGACAGATTTGATAGCACATTATGTAATAGCAAATCTGATAGCACATTATGTAATGACAGATCTGATAGCACATTATATAATGGCAAATCTGATAGTGTGATGTAATGACAGATCTGACTGCACATTATGACATGGCAGATCTGGGACTATACTACTTATAGTTGTGTGGAGTCTACATTTAGAAAATAAAATACTTAATTAATTGTCTAATATAGATTATTACATATAAAATTGAAATTGCTAAATTTCTCAGTAACTCTGCTGATGTTAATAGATATCAAGTAATGGGTTTTAAAAAAGTTTATTTTATGGAAATATACTGAAGAGAAATTTAAACAGTACAATCTTGTTAATGTGACCACTAACAGGAGTCAGGAAAAATGATCTTATTTTGGGGATATAGTCATGGTCATTAGGCCTACTGAAGATTAATGGTTAAAAAATGATCTTTTCATTTTTTTTTACTGTTTTACTGTGTTGGACTTAAAATCAGAATGGTCATTGAGCTGGGTTTTGCTGTGTAATAATGCACATAACATTTTTAATTCTCCTTTGCAAATTTTATATTTTTATGTGGAATGAATATTTGTTATTGATGACCACAATCATTAACAAATTATTTTACTTTTGGGGGGCAGGATATAAAATTATTTCTTGTTCATTTACTAATGTGCAAATGTATAAGTAAAACAGTATGGAGATACAAAGTGTCAATGAAGTCTTATTTTCTAATGATAGAACATGACCACCATACATACATCAACATGATTATCGCTACATTGAGATTTAAGATATTCATGTAATAGGTTATGCATTTATGCAATGTGAAACTGAACAATTACTTGTCAACATTTACAGGAAACCAATATTCAAGTACTGTTATGAATGTGGTCGATCTGTTGGAGTCAAGCTGACAGCTTGCACACGCTGTAAAGAGGTGTACTACTGCAGTAAGGCATGTAAGCTCAAGGCATGGAAGGCACGACATCAAGAGGAATGCATCAGGGTTGGAGGTTGGTGCACACACATACACAAGCAGGCCCCAGTTCCACTTAATTTCCCAAAATGTACCAGTATCCACAGATTTTACATTCCCTTGGTAATAATAGTATTTTTGTCAGGATAAATGTTCTTGAAAGAATTTACACTTTCTCTTTATTTATAAAATTGTAGCTTATTATCCTGTGATTGATGGAAAAAAAGCTGAGCAGTACAATATTCCTGAAAGAAGAATTTTTTGATATTATGGCTGTAGTTTAATTATTGATGCATGTTGAATACTGATGGCAAAACTCATCATTGCCAACACAGCAATAAGTAGAATATTTACACATCTCAATTTGAGGAGGAATTCTCAACTGAAATATTTTGTAAATTGGATCCAGAGCCTTCAATTTTCAATATAAAATGAAACTGGCAGAAAAGTTTTATATAGATCTGCCCATCCATGCATTCTTTCATCCATCCAGCACTTAATTTTTAAAGCAACTTGTCCCACAGCTTTTGATGGATTGTCATGAAACTTGATTATCACCTGAAAATGTGCATATCATCAAATCACTTTGCTGGCTTAATATTCAATATGGGAGGGGTAGGGGTATATCTATGAGAGCAAATTACTCCCCATATATCTTGTTTTATTGCTTGCTTATTGAAATACAAATACATGAAGTACAATATTCTGTGAAACTGCAACACCTCATTAGACATTGAGGAGAAACTTAAGGGTCTAGAGAATTGCTTAGCTTTCAATACAAATTTAAATTTGTTTATTTTCCCTATTTGAATAGAAACATTTATAGAGAATGAAGAGGTTTCTGATTTTATTCATTCAGTGCATAAGCAACATAGGTTTCCCAGTTGGATTTCCTTTGTTGGTTATGACATATGGTTTAGTTCATATCTTGCAATGTAGATGCTGTTGTAATTTGTGTGTTGCTATTAAACTTTATAACTATGCTAATCAAAGACTTCTTACAGATAGACTTACAGGAGCTTGATGAAAAATCCACAAATTTTGCCATACAGTGCCATAAATTTAAAAATTTGTAAATTAGCTACCTGAAAATTCCATTTTTCCATCTTCTGAAATGCACATTTTGTTCACTTCCATCAAAGCACTTTATTTTTTTTAATGTTACATTAATATATATGTGTAATTGATAGGACCATTTGCAACTTATTTCAAGATTTAAATTTTGCATACTCATTGGTAGAAATGCACAAAAAAGATCAGTCATTGAAAGAAACTTATCAACTGACTTGAAATAAAGTTACCAGTTCTGCCACAAATCCACAAACCCAACGAAAAATACACAGTAATGTTATTGTGAGCCTAAACTTGTATGACAATATTGCCACGTTTTTTACGTAATTCCAATCATCTCTAGATACTTAGCACCGTTTCAAATCATTCTAAACTTAGCAATCAGTGTAAGGTCCAGGTTGCAGCTATTTATTTGCCAATGTGCTTGCATCCTCCCACTAATATGTTAATTACAATGGTAATAATTGCTTCACTATGCATATTTTAACTACACATTGTACTTTTAATTATGCATCCCCAATGTTAAGTAGGATATACCTGTATAACATGAATCAACTGTGGAATGCATTAATTAGGACAGCAGATCAAGGTCTGTGCTGTTCAAACTAAGTATTTCAGGTAAACAGCATTAGACAAGACATAGCTCATTCATGCAGGGGACATAACTGTTACAGCCCAACCACCACACTGCTTATTTTTGAGGAAATCTTTTTAAATTTATTCCAGAAAGATTTACCTCACTTGGAAGCTTGTCTCACTCAAGTTACACTGACATTATTGATTTTAAAAACTGATTTTGTTTTATTGCTTTGAAAGGAAAATGTTTCATTGTTGCATTGAACTTATATAAAAGAAAATTGTTTTAAATATATATTGTACATAGTGTCTGTTACTATGTTGTTGACTTACGTAACTTATATAAAAGAAAATTATTTTAAATATCTATTGTATGTAGTGTCTGTTACTATGTTGTTGACTTATATAACTTATATAAAAGAAAATTATTTTAAATATATATTGTACATAGTGTCTGTTACTGTGTTGTTGACTTATGTTAGTCTTTCCAGTACTGTTTATGGACAGAAGACATTAGATATATAAATGGGATGCCAACCAATGAAAATGTCCTTTGTATACATGCAGAGTGATACTCATGGGACCCTGGGTGGCCAAGTAGTCTAAGGCACTTGCCTTAATTACAGATTACTCAGACATTTCACCTCTGTCCACATGAGTTTAAGTCTCAGCTCAACCAATATGAGTATGTGAGAAAGCTTGTCAGTGGCTTCCCATGGGTCATTGTTTCCTCCCGGAGTTTCCCAGGTTCTTTCTACATCAAATATACTTGCTGCCATGTATCATGTACTGAATAATGACATTAAACCCCCAAGACCAAAACCAAACCAGAGTGATACTCTGGTACATAATGAATGTACAGAGTCTGACATTAGTTACTTGGATACAGATTAGAACAGCAATGACTCCAATATGCCAGTTCATTACAGAACAGCCAATCTGTTAACTGTTGCGTGTGCATTATTATTCTGTTTTTGCCTTCTCCCAAGAGAACTGTTCTTTAGTGTTATCTGGTGGGTACTGTAAATGCCTGAGCTGAAGGTAAGTATATTACACCCATGAAACAAACTATAGGAGATCAGTTTCCAAGGAAAAGGGTAAAAAATAGAATCAGTACATCACTTGACCCCAACAGACAACACGACAAAATGGTTCATGTATTTTTTAGCATCTTTGTTTCCAAACCATGGCATTGTTTATCAGGAGACAGTTGCACCTATGCAGTGGCAATCGTGCAGGTTTAGTGTCGTGTAGTCTTGGGTAATATTGTACCATTCAAAACTAAATCCCTGTACTTAACCAATCAGAACTTGGAATTTTATCATGTGATATATTAAAGATGGATTAATGTAAATGTAATCCTTGTACCTTGAGGACACTTATCTCTGAGGATGAAGGGATTGTAGCATGAGGATGCTGAATATATTAGAAGAATGTTATACACTAGTCTATACTTGTACTTATTTTGTCATCCAGGTCGCTCAAGAAGCCCAAGCCCCACTGGACACAAGGCCCGAGCAGACAGTCCCACCCCCGCCACCTATCCCGACAAGGACAAAAAGCTGACAGTGTCTGATCTCACCAAGGACAAGAGAGGTCTCCGAATTAATGTATGTGTATGGGTTTGACTTTCATGTAGAATCTTCTAAGTACAAGTTAATATCAGATAGGAATTGCTAAAGATACTGTCCCTAAAAATTATAATCAATTCAGCAAAATATTGATTGTCCAGACACATTTAATTTTATTTTAATATTTATTCATTCAGATAAAATTGATTGCCTGTGCTATTAAAGATCATTGACATATCATTCTTTTTCACAATCATGTTTTCTTCATTAGAATCGTTCTTTTTCCAATGTGAATAAAGCACAGGTATCTAAGAAACAAAATACCCAATTGGCTTCATTAAATTTGATCATGGATGAGAAATCCCATCCTTCAATTGAACATGTTTATGTCTTTCTGCCAGTGATCAGTAAAACACCTCAGAAATACCATGGTAACCACCACTGCATAAACATGTACCTTGTTTACCAAATAACGTTAGGTTCACATCACATAATCATAGGATTGCTTTTGGGGTGATTCAGCTGTGGTGACTTTTTCTTGGCCAACACATTTCCAAGTTTATTTTTTCAAGCATGATTCACCAAAATTCCCAAACCAAATAAGGAATTGTTCAAAAAAAGTTTCCAATACTCTGGAACTTTGCTCAGGAATAGTATTCCAGTTGAAAATAGAAATCCCCACTCTATTTCCTTTTTCCAAACCCAATATATCCAGTGGCTTCAGAGATGCAGCTAAAATAAATTAATTCCTTCGTATGAGGACCTCAAGGTAGATTAGTTCTTAGCTAATTGTGTTGCCTCTTTAAATAAAGTTATTATTTATTATTATTAATAGAAAACTTTCTTATATTAATCTTGCGCAGATAGTTCAATATAGGTATTATAATACTTTTGACATGGATCTAATTTACTGAGTTCTCTGCCATTTTTTGGTAAATTTCCCATTTTATGCTGTCTCACTCCAAAGTATTTCCATGAATAAATTTTATAGAAAAGCCACATAGTTGTCCCCCAACCCAAAGAGTAGGAACTCTGAAAAGCTTTGTCAATGATGATGAAATCTGACCCAGTCATCAGACTTATATATCCCAGACTAATTAAGGCATGTGATTGGTGTGTTCTGCCAGGATAATGGAAAAGTTGTGATAATTAATCATTTACTATTGTAAATCTGCAAATTTTATCATAGGAGACTAATATAGTGTTTGCATGAATTTATGGTTGATTTTGGAGTTTATTCTTAGATTCACAAAGCGGATCAAGTTAGTGGGACTGTAACAGTTGCCAAAGTGGAAAAAATTATCAGATGGTGCTATTACTTCTGATTCATATACTGTTTTTGACAGTAACAGAGAAATATAAATATTGGCATGTAAGGAAAATTTGAAATACCTACCATCCAAAGTCATGCACAAAACAAAATATAGCTGCATCTGGTGTCATCTGGTACCACACAACAACTTTTACAGTCCCTCAAAATGTTTTAGAAAAGTGTCGCTATTTCAATTGGCTCATGACTGTACAGAAGACTCCATATATACTTTATAGTGAACCCATGAGTTGTCTCCCTGTTATGTTTCATTTATATCTGAACATCATTAGAACTGAAAACGCAAATTATGTGCACAAGGTTAAAAGGGCCATAATGGCAAGTTGCTCTGTCACAAAAGATAATACTGTTTCTGGTATATGTGATATACAGTTGGCATAGGTAATATTTACTACATATGCCATGGCTGAACAGATCTTATACACCAACTGTTCTTTGTTTTAAATAATGACATTAAATTAATTTATAGTACATATATAGTAGGTGATAGAGCACAACTTTAATTGACATCCAACAGTTATGTAGAAAATTCAGTGCAGTTTTATTACTACTATGCATTATATTCTTATCAAGTGAAAATTACTGTATTCATATATTGTATTTCATATTCAACTTTTTAATTAAAATAGTTTACATATTGCATATGTTATAATAATAATACATTTTCGGACTTAACTTTTTAATCGGCATTATGTAGCCAAGATTGTGCTGATGAGCTGTTAAACTGAACAAACTTGCATTTGTGCAAAACTACAGTTATAAGACAAAACTCTCTCTTTTTGCAGATACATAAAAATAAATAATTTCACATAAGTATCCTTATGTTCAACCACAATTTCTTGCATTGAATTTGCTGTCTATTTTATTTTGATAGTCTGAACAGTTTTCTAGTATGATGGTAAGAAAATCATGATGATAATAATGACAGTCACAATATATCCTCTTTTCCTTCACTCTGGTCAAACCTCGCTTTAACTCAGATGAATGGAAACAGAGCATAATATAGGTTGTCTTCAGGGTTAAATTCTCACTCAGGGATTTAGAATAGACCTGATGCACTATCTGGTTTGTCATAAGAATTGTCTAATGGAGGCAGGAGCAGCGATGACTTAATGGGTAACATTCTGGGCTTGTGACCGAAAGGTTGTGGGTTTAAATGCTACCGCTGGACCAGCCTGGGTCAGCTTCCATGGCATGTCATTGGTTAATGCACAGTGCTCCAATTGGCTCAGCACTCAGCAACCTGTTGGTGTTGCTGTGCTGTAAAACCCAAACCAAACCAAAACTAATTGCCAATCACATACCCTCGTATCACTTGATAAACAAGAGGCACAAGTTTGACAGATATCACTTACCTAGAATACAAATTAACATATGTCAGCTTGTGAATGCAAATTCACACATATATTGAATATGCAGAAATGGGAAAAAAGCTTGGAGCATATAACACTTGCATTGTCTCCTAATGTTGGTGCCACTTATCTTCTTTCATATATAGGATCACTTTTTCAGTGTAAAAGAACAGTCATTTATACAACCAATATTATCCACTGGATCTCTTTCCGCTCATAGGGACTTGGTCCCTATTCATAAGTTACAAACTGTTAATAGCTCCACCCTTAAAACATGTAGTTGGCATTACAAGGGAGCTAATCTGTGCAGTCAGTACGGAGTTGTGGGTCTGTCCTTACTCCCTGGGTCTCCTTGCCAGGTGTAATAACATCAAAACCATTGAGGTTCTCACCCAAGGAAATTGTAGTGGCTTAGTAGTTAAGGCACTTGACACATGACCTGAAGGCTATGGATTCAGTTCTCACTATCTATCTTCAGCCAGGATCCTCGTTAATCTTGACACATGACCTGAAGGCTATGGATTCAGTTCTCACTATCTATCTTCAGCCAGGATCCTCGTTAATCTTGACACATGACCTGAAGGCTATGGATTCAGTTCTCACTATCTATCTTCAGCCAGGATCCTCGTTAATCTTGACACATGACCTGAAGGCTATGGATTCAGTTCTCACTATCTATCTTCAGCCAGGATCCTCGTTAATGTGTTCATAATCAAACTCTTCCAAGATCTTAGTGATACAAGCTTGTGTAGTAAGTGTGATCAAAATATGTTAAGAAATATGGTCTTTAGAAAGTTCACAGAATAAAACCATCACATGCAAGATTACTTCTTTAATATGCTTGGTTGTGAATTGTACTTGAACTCAATCTGAGGTTTTGATGGTATCAGCTTACATAAGTACCAAATCTAATCAAAATCTGATTGGAGATGAACCTATAGTGTGTTCACAAATGAATTGACAGATGGAGTCCGTACATTACAGGCACAGGACCTTACTCAAAACATTACACAAGAAATACTACAAACATGATCAGGGTGTTAATTATGTTAATTTAGTAATAACAAGTAAACTATCCACCTTCAGAAGTGAATTGAAATACCTCAGCTTACTTTGCATCTAGACAATTCATATTCCAAATAATTTAAAGTAATTCATTTAACAAATTTTACTTTGGGGAACAGCCATTACATGGAACTGAAGAGTCCATAGATTTGTTTCCAGGAATGGATTGAGTTTCCTTTTCTTTGTATGAGATTTGATTCTAATTTCAAAACATTTTTTTAATTTGATGTATTAAATTTTTTGCTTTAGTTTGACCAGAGAGAACTTGTGCACAAGGTGTTTCACTTGTTTATAGGTACCTGCACAATGCACTCAAATATTGATTATTCTGTACCATATTTATTGTTATTTTGAAACTATCATACCTTCAGACCTGGAATTCATGTAAGGATTTTGACATTATGCAGTTAAAAATGTACTCACCAAGCTTCACTTCTTTGATAATAACCACGTATATGATGCAGATGTATGTATGCACATTTTACAAGTGGAGTGTTTCAGAGAAAAATATGGTAAGATTGAAAGTGCGTTGAGATTTGACCATCATTGTTATTATTGTATCTTTAACAATATCAATATCATTGTACCATTTCTTCTCTGTCAAGGGAGTTTATACATGGATGTAATAATACATTATTTTTTTCCATTTCTAACCAGATTTTGTATGAAATGCCAACTTGCTACCTTTATCTATCCATCATGCACTTCTAAAATGATTTTTAAAAATCTTTATACAGTTTATTACATGATGGTTTTCTTCCATTGTCCAGGGAGGGTTGTTAAAAGAAACTATTTCCCTTTTAGAAGTCTAAGGGCAGACATTGAAATGTTCCTTTTAATGTATCCTTATGATTTTGAATAATTCAAAATGGAGCTTTGCAACATTTGTACTAAAACAAGTGCATAATTTTGTCAGTGATTTAAATATTTTGGTCCCCTGAGTTTCAACTTGATTATGGAACAGGTAAAGTATGATATTAGAAAAGGGAGGTAAAAATGATTGAAATTATTGATCTGTCCTCTATTTGTTTATTAATACAGGATGAGCTAAGCAGTTTCTGTGAAGTGTTTTCTGAACTTGGTATAACACTAGCTGACCTAGGTATCTTTCCAATTTATGAAATATTTATCCATTAACGTTTGTAAATATTATTCCTAATCTTGAGTCTGTGATGTGCTGCAGTGTTATTGTGTGCAGCATGGTGTTTATGGAGGTCTATTTTAACATATTACCTGTAAATTACAGGCTAACAATTAATGCTACATATAGTTTCTTTGATGTATGAATAAATAAAGGTAACAAATAGATTGCTTAATTAATCATTGATCCATATAGAGATTAAAATTACCATTACAGGTTTTTTTCCAGTAAGATGACAGGTGTATGCATATTTTGAATTTAATAAATTTAAAAATGTTGTAATTGCAAATTTGTATGTGTGAGAGTGTACCAACTAACTTAGAGTTAATGCAAATTCACAATGAAGTAGCTCAGATAGATAT
The DNA here is from genome assembly GCA_016617855.1 of Megalonaias nervosa. Lineage (NCBI taxonomy): Eukaryota > Metazoa > Mollusca > Bivalvia > Unionida > Unionidae > Megalonaias > Megalonaias nervosa. The sequence continues at coordinate 8,717 of JAECUM010003121.1, read as the reverse complement.
ATGTATATAAAGACATGGTAGATGACTGGATATATGTTTTCATTTTAATTTCTACCAGAGATTTTTAGCATTATACTGTATTAATGCAAATATTAACACTTGAGATACCAGTCAAGATAAAAATATATTCTAATCACTGCACATTTTAATATATTTAAATAAATATCAGATCTTTAATTTTTTTGCAATATGTGCATAAGTTCTGTTTTATTTTCATTCAAATTTTGTTCATGCAGCACATCAGCTCCTGGATAACTTGCCAACCCACTCATATCATATGAAAAGATCGATGGATCGCAATTTTTAAAAAATTGAAAACAAAAACAAAGAAATGGATGATGATAAAGTAAGGTTCAATTAGCAAACAGCTAATGACACTAAACATCCAAATAGTCTGGTGTTACAATTGTTTAATGTCTTATTATCTTCTGTGATTAATACAGAATAGAAGAAAAACATGTTAATACATTGGCATATAAATGTTCATGTGGAAACAAGATTAAAGACAAGGCTTCTTAGTTTTGTGTGAAATGAGTAAGTTATCAACAACATTGATAAATTGAACAGATTCAAAAGCACTTGTAATAACTTTACTTTGCACTTAAGCTGGCTTTATTTTTACAACTGTCAAGAACTTGATGATCCTTTAACACAAACTAATTAACATATTATTGCAGGATGTTTACAGTACTTGAATGTTGTCAAAGTAACATTGTAGAGTAAGTCTAATTTCTTGATAACATTACACACCATGGACATTTGGCTTATCTGTGGATAATTTTCTTCCAAATTTGCAAAGATGTTTTCAAAAGTAATTTGTAAGCTCTAATAAACCCCATACTTCAGCCAAAAGTAATAGAGATACGTTTCTTAATATTCTAAGCAATTAACACCTGATCAGGTAATTAACTTGGCAAGTAAGTGTCTTTGTAAGGTCACAATTGGACATGTCGCAAACTGTGAGGTTACAGACATATACAAGAATAAATGACAAGGAAACGTGCAAAGTTTTTGTGGAAGATTTGTTATAGATTTATGGGGTGCAAATTTACTTTTGTTGTTCTCGTAGTGGATATTTATGAACTGTCACCTATTCTACACCTGTGCTTTTTACAACAGGGATATAAAGTTGTAATAGACATATATGGATATGGTTGAGCCACAAAAGAATAGAGCAGTTTTAGACATATTTGAACGTTTTCATTAAAAGAAAATAGAATACAGATGAAATACAAATATAATACAGATGAAATACCTGTATTTGCACTTGAAGTGTAAATATGATAGAGTTACATTTTTGACTTGATGCTTATAATAAAATTGAGACCTCAACAATAATTATTCAAATAGGGTTTATGTATCTGTTATGTTGAGTAATTAAAATACAGGCAATTTTAAAGCAGGATGCAGTTGTCATTTCTTTTCTAATTCAGTACTGAGGGAGCTTGCACTATGAAATTATGTAGCACCTGAAGGGTTAACTTGAAAAATAATTAAATAATTTTACCAGACTTTGGGGCATATATCACAGGCAGTGCTATTTGGATTATTTTGTTTCAATGCAAATGTATTTAATATGTTACATAACAACAAATGCATTCTAAATATGTTACATAATGGCAAACACATTCTAATATTTTACATAACAGCAAATGCATTTTAAATATTTTACATAACAGCAGATGCATTTAAAAAATTTACATAACAGCTGATCCAGAATTAGTATAAAATACATAATATTTTATGCCTAACACTGCTTTAGGCCATCAGTAGAAATATTTCTACAGCAAAATGGCTTGAGACCAGTGAAAGTGATAAGAATCCTTCGTTAATTAGATGTTTTCATCGGCTCTTACTTAACAAAATCATATTATAGCAAAAATACTTCTCAGTTGATTTAAAAAAATGAAACACTGTAAAATGAAGGAAAAGATTGTTTTCAATGAATAAACCTATATCTTGAGTGACATAAAAACAAAGTCATGTGATAGATCATGCAGGTTGGCTTTTTGTAGGACATGGAGTTATAGATACAGGTAATTTGTATGTAAACTTTTTTCAGAGCAGAGTTTCCCGTCGCTGACAGATTCACAATCCAATATCTCAGAGGTGACAGATTATTTTTTAAATGTTTCCACAAGGCTATATGCAAAGCACATTTAACCTGTTATTGTCCACACTGAATGAATAATTTGTGTGGTACTGTGAAACCTGCCTTTTGAGGACACTAAAGGGCCCATTAAAATTTGTTCTTTATCAGTAAACTTTCTTTATATACAGGTTAAAAATGATCATGAAAGTAAGAAAAGGGACCTCTCATTCTTGTCCTTTATGAAAATAAGAAGTGGGACCCATTATTGTCCTTTATGAATGGGTGTCCTTTCTATGGAGATATTTGCCATGGAAGGTTTCACAGTACACTTTGTATGAACTAGGGCACATTTAATTGATACTTAGTTATATTGCCAAGTTCTATTGACAATCATTTGTTAAATTAGTCAAATACTGATGAATGTGTGTGTGTGCATGTGTGTGTGTGTGTGTGTGTGTGTGTGTGTGTTATTATGAATGCTTGTATTCATGACTTCATGATGAAGTCCCATCCATTTTTGGGGTGACATAGTCAGTCAAGATGGTATGGAAGTTGAAACACGCAGTAAGGATGAATTATAGCTCACGAACCTGGATGATAATATTATTTTTCCATATCTAAATGTCAGCGTCAAGAATTTTTGTAAAGTTAAAGAGCAGTGCTCTTTATATCATAATTGATTAATCATCAGTTTTTAAAAAGTTGGTGATTGTTTAAAATATTGTTCTATTCATGTACAGTGTAAAGTTAAAGAGCAGTGCTCTTTATATCATAATTGATTAATCATCAGTTTTTAAAAAGTTGGTGATTGTTTAAAATATTGTTCTATTCATGTACAGTGTCATTTCACATTCTTGGTATTGGTTAAACTGCTTGCATCCTGAGAAATATAGCAGCTTATGGGCACGATTGTTGTTGGCCATGTTGTTGGCATTGGGGTTGTACTAATCAGTGAATGGTTATATTAATTGCAATCTGTTGTTCACATCTTTTCCTCTTCTGGAAGATTTTGTCTTAGAAAGTTTTATAACAGTTATGAAAGAGAACATGACAATTTTTTTTATATTCAAGAAAATCATAATCAAACACTTGCTTGTTATACTTTTCCAAAGCAATCTTTCAATTATTTTTTAATATTCATCATTTCTATATGCATTTATAAAAAGCTACTGAGAGAAAAAATGGATGATCAGAAATCATCATAGAAAAACTGAAATACTTGTGATACCATTTCTTTGTTGCAGGACTTCATGATACATGCATGAAACATTTGCTCATAGGTGTTCCGATTTAAATAAGAAATTGGTGAAAATATTTGTCTCGCCAGTTTTCTATTTCCTTCCAGTGTGGTGATAAACAAACTAGTGTCAGTCACAGTAAGGTTATTGTTCTTAGGCTAAAAATATAATTATTATCATAGCAATTCATTCAGTGTAAATATGGAACACATAGCAATTCATTCAGTGTAAATATGGGACATAACAATTCATTCAGTGTAAATATGGGACATAACAATTCATTCACTGCAAATATGGGACACAGCAATTTATTCACTGTAAATATGGGACACATAACAATTCATTCAGTGTAAATACAGGACACATAACAATTAAGATAAAAGCATTTGATTAGTTTCTTCCTAATTTTCACATGCCTAACAAATAAATTCAAGGCTGCAAGCATTGTTTATTTCATTTATTTTTAAAACCTTTTTTACTTTCTATTTATAATTTATGAGGCTTACAACAATGCACAGCTGTAGCATGCAGCCACATTTGAAAGAAGAAATGATCAGTGTTTTACCAGGTTCCTCATCTAATGCCACAAAATTTAAATTGGGCAATGTCTTGATGAAACACTGACCACAAATGCTCAGTTACTATATGCGCTTGAACTATGGGTATGCATAAGTAAATGGCACCCAGAGAATAGTTTTATTATTCTTGATTTTTTTTGTACATATTTTATTTTATGCTGAAGAGAGATATTGAATTAGTAATCCACGCACCTTGACATAACTCTGATAAGATTTTTATAATTTTGCATTTAACACCTCAAAGTAAATGCTTCTAAATCCCAAGTTAAAAAATGTGTTGTCAAAAACATTTTTTGCTGTGGGCATTTAACAAGTTTTTGATGATTTCACTCTAAACAACATATCCTTAACATACATTGAACACAAGTAGCACCTTATAAACCAGTCGTAATCTAACAAAAAAGTAAATTAAAAATATAAAAAGTTGAAGTGAATAAATATTAATCATTATCTGTATAAAAAAATTCCAGAATTTAAAAGCATCGGTCTGATTGGTTTGCACCGAGTGTGAAACATAATAAAATTAAAGCAACTGCAAGGGAAGTGATAAGTAGGTTGTGGCTGTCATTTTCTTCAGCTTGTAGGACTAATGTTTTGAGCTGTGCAACTAATTATGCTTAAGAATTTTATGAAAGATATGATAAAAAAATTTTTATAAACTGCCATAAAGCAGAGTGCATTATGGTATGATGTCAATCATCTGTCTGTCCATCACTTGCCAATTTGGTTTTTGCACAATAATTTTAGGTGTACACTGTCAACACTTACCAAACTTTCTGGATGTCTTGCACTTGGAATAAGGATAAACCCTATCAGTTTCGGGCTAAGAAGCTCGAAAATTCAGATCACCGTGACTGAAAAATGGAAAACAGTTTCTGCATAAAAGTTCAAATTCTACACCATCTGCTGGTACCAAACCTTGTGGATGGCTTGCACGTGGGGTGGGAAAAACTCAGGGTTGAAAGGTCATGGTCATTGTGGCTGAAAGAAAACAGATGGTCTACTCAGAATATCCTGAGTTCTCCACCATGTATAGTTACCTAACTTTGTGAATGGCCAGCACTGGGCAAATTTGAACCCATTGATTTTGGTCTCAAAAGGTAAAAGTCAAGATCACTGACTGAAAAAAGAGAAAAAGGTTTCCTCACAACTGCAGTTATCCATCATCTATGGTTATTAAAGTATGTGGATGGTTTGCACTTGGTGTAAGAAAGAATTTGACTGATTTTGGCAGATGGTCAGAGGTCAAGGTCTTTGTAACTGAAAATATTTAAAAATGGTTTCCACACAATAACGTTAGTTCTTTGTGACATACCTCAACCAGACTTGGTGGATGGCTTGAACTTGATGTAAGGATATGCCTTGTATGCTTGTTTTTTGAGACAGTGTAGCTGTAAACTGCCATCTCATAAGATGCCAGCAGATCCGAGTCTGTGCAGTTTGTTGGGAGTAATCAGTGGAACAAACAACACAGACCCTGATCTGCCATGGCATTATGCAACAGCATATCAGGGTCTATGTTGTTTGCAGTTATAACTTGCCTTATAAGCAAATATATTTTGTGTGTATGTAGAGGAAAGTTACAATATGAGGTGGCATACACAGTACAATTAATATTGTTTATAGTGTTTACATTAAGGCTTGTTTTTATACATCTTGTAAATAAATGTGTATTTCAATAAATAGATACACAAAATATTGGAATTATTGCTAGTAATTTTAAAAAAATCCTAATTCCATACAAATTAATTTAACTGATCTTATGAGAAGACGAAAAACTACTATTGGAAATGGTTCAAACCATGACATTATGGAAATTAAAAAAGGTAACATATTGAAGACCATTCCCCTGGTTAGACACTTCAGGATATTAAACTGAATGTTTTACTTATGAATGAGTACCAAGCCTATTACATATCTGTGTTATGTATATTTAATTTGTATTTGTTAAGTATTTTCTCTATTATTATATGTTGTATATAAATATATTTTGGACTTGACCTTGTCCAAAATCAAGTTTATTGTCTACCTGACCAGTAACTTTTATTTTAGTAAACAAATAATACATAGCTAATATATTTATAAGAGTATGAGTTACATATTAGGATCATTATCAGTAGAAGCAAGGTCTTAGGACATTGGTATTCCACATAGATATATCTAGCCTACCTGATGTTTACAAAAGCCATGTTATAATTTTAGTAACAGATTTTATCTTGTTAAGAATTTGGAATGTTCTAGAATGGAAAATTCAATTAAGCTGTAGTATTTCCAGAAGATGCTAGTTGTGACCTAGGTCAAGTAGAGGGCTTCGTGATCTTATTTATCTAGAAATTACTCATTCTTGCTGTAAGATCTTGATGCAGAGTCATTTGTATTGTTGTTTTCAGTATTTGATTTCAGTGAAATAATTTTAATTATTTATTCACTAGAAATACAAAGTGATCATAAATAATATTCTTGGATAGAAGCATTAACTTGGAATTATAGTGAATTCAGACAAGGACATTTTGGATTATATTATTGTGATACATCAAAAGATTGTTGACAGATCTCTAAGTCACTTGCCCCCACAAGCACATAACACATTCAGCCTTGGATCTTATTTCAAATACCACTGGAATTTAATTACAACTTTATTCATTAGGACTGGTGATTTAACTTTTTGGACTATTTGAGATTTAATTCACAATGCTGTAAGTTATTTTTTAAATTTTCACTTTGTATTCTATGGAAATAAAGTATTTGCTGAATTTTACAAAACTCATTGGTTTTTGCTCTTTTCTATTACTTGGTTGAAGACCATACAGTTGTAACATATGTATTAAAATTTAGAAAAATAGGCTATAATATTTCCAAGTGAACTTCAGATAAGAATAACAGAATTGTATTCCATCTGAAATTAGATTGTTAAACTGCAAAGACCTAATTGTCATTAAATAAGTGGTGATACTCTAAATTTCAGTGTACATTTCTTAACTGCTACTTCAGTAAATTTTCAGGAAAATTTGGGATCTGCATTTTAGTTTGCATGGAGGTTTTCGTTACTATGATCATAAAAGAGCCATTGTGATGTACATAGTATTTTTTTCAATATTGTGATAGATTATGTACTATAACTATCATGAATCATCCACTAACATCAAAACTAGTTAATTGAAAACAGATCCTTGTTTAAATTTTAAAATAATCAGAACATTAACTTGTGAGGAATGTTGTTACAGTTTTAAGTTCAAGAATTCCTTTAGAAATGTATGTTCTCTTTTGGTTTTCTTTTCTAGCAGCTACAGCAGAAATTGTAACAAAGAAGAATTATACAGATGTTTTATTCTCTTGTACTGTTAAAATGCAAGGCAATATTTCTCCCAGAAAAGTAAAGATTTTAACAAAGATGTTGAAGTTCTTAGATATTTTTTATAAGGTGACAAGTACAAATAGGGCCTGGACATTCTTGTACCATTTAAGGAACAGATTAAATAATCAGGGAAAAGATTTTCAGGATAAATTGCTCAAATTACCAATTTCCTGTGATTTTTATTTTCATTGAGATAATAGAAATCCCAGAGTCTATAGTCTATTGTCTGCAATACAACGATCAAAGGAATCAGATCTTTTTTCCAATTAGTCTCATGCCAAAAGTAAAGGAAAAAATTAAAATCTTAACTTCATACACAAAATTAATGACAAAATATTGTCACTGAACAAAAAGTATTCTGGATTATAACAGTTGGCATTGTCTATATTCAGAAAATCTTCAAATGATTTATTCATTGTTGCAGGTGCCCTTTAAGGGCAGAAGTCAGAGTGCTAAGGGGCCAAAAGGTCAGGACTACAGTGATGATACTCGCCGTGTGAAATCTGAGTTTAAACCCACCCCTTGGAACCCTGCACCAGGATTGTATATTGACAATTATAGTTTCAACTGATTTCTTCCCTTGTCAGATGGTGTTGAATGCAGTGTAATAAGGGTGCTTTCACCTCTCATTCAATGCTTTTTATTTAAGTTCAACTAAGTGCTCAGATATTATGGGTTATGCTAGCTAATGGAAGATATTTTTAAATTTCTGGTATTTGTCATAATTTGAGTACCATATATACTCACCTGTAAGTTGAGGCACACTGCAGGCTACATAGATCCTGATCTGCGATTGCATAATTTCGCTGCAGGTCAGGATCTATGTTATTTGTTCTACTGATTACTCCTAACAAACTGCACAGACCCAGATCTGCCAGTGCATTATGAAATGGCAGATCTGGGTCTGTACAGTTTGCAGTTGGACTTGTAGACAAGTATATACAGTAAGGCAAACAAAAAAGATATTAGCAAAACCAAACTCATGAAAATAAAAATTGTCTGTGAAATTAATATCAATATGAAACCTTAACCCAAAATTATTTTTCATTTTTGTAAAATGTTACCAATTTTACATGTGTTAACATAAATGATAAGCATGTCAGTTATTATTAACATTGAAGTTTAAATACACTGACTACCCCTCACCCAGTTAAAGACACCAAGTCTTTTGCAGTAACACATTGGTATTGAGGCCTTTTTTGAGGGGACCAAATAATTGAAATATATTATTTTGGTGTTGGGCAAGGTAGCCTCATACAAGGATTTGTATTGACAGAAGATTTGTTTTATGTTTCAAAATGAATACTTTATATGCTCTCTTATAAGTCAAGTCCTACTGCAGATAACATAGAAACTGATCTGCCATTGCATAATGCACCGGTAGGTCATTGTCTGTATTGTATGTTCTACTGATTACTTCTGACAAGCTGCAGAGACCCAGATCTGCCAGTGCA